>KV745356.1:0-21926 GCA_001692735.1 Lepidopterella palustris CBS 459.81
GGGGGGGGGAGGGAGAGAGATGGTGGTGGGAGAATATGGGAATATTAGCAGTGGATCAGGCGCGGGGAGGAAGGCTGGGCCCGCTGAGGACCAAGAAATATGGACGAGGGTGGGCGAGGGTTGGCGAAGGGTGGGCTTCGGGCCATTTTTTTTTTTTTTACACAGCCCCAAATCTCATGCTGGCGTTGCGCTACCCTGCCCAAATTCGCCAACGCTTGCGCTTCACGACAAGGGCGAGCACCAATGGCGCCATTTATTGATCATTTAGTGTCATTTGCCCTTGGCAGACTCTCAAAGGCGGCTTGGCAAATAATGTTGCACTCAGGTCGCTCATTCTCCGCCGCGAGAGAGCTGGGAGAAAGCTGTTCAGGGGCTCTCTGTGAGAAAACACCTAGGTGGCATGTTCAGTCACCAGATTATTGGAGCATTCCTTGATTCCTGGAATCCTGGATACTCTTTACCTAACCAACCATTCGCCTGCGTCGGACCCGGACAAGCTCTCTGCAGCGTTCCTTATTTGAAAATAAGATAGCCTGGGGCAGATTCATTAGGGCCTGCTGCGACGGCCAAGAGACAGTCAGACGGCCTGGCGATCTGCGCGGGCAAGTGCTGAGACTCCACCAAAACGTCCCGCTTTCCAGCCAAGGTCGGGAATTCTTGGACGATCGGAGAACTTGGCGCCTTTGGCGGAACTCGTCATCTCGCTGCTTCCAAGCCGTCAACATCGTGCTTGTCCGGCTTGACACCAAAAGGCCAGTCGTCGCCGCCAAAGCCTTCATCAAGATCTCGTAAGGCAGTGCGCATCTGGTTAAGTTCGGCGGATTGAGGACAGAGTTGGCCGGCGAGAGTCGCTTACCTCATATCGTATGACCTTTTCACCCAATGAATGCCCGCACGAGGCGAAATACATATTTTGTGAGTTCTGTATGTCCGTAAGGCATCCAAAGACATGCTCTGTGGCTTTTCCAGGTGTCCGAGAACCCTACCGGCTCCTCCTTCTGTCGAAATGTTCGACCCTTCCCTTTGTCGTTTGTACCAGTCCTTCCGGCCGTGAAAAACTGGCGTGGAGAAATCAAGAAATCAAACAGTCTTGCCCGCTGCAATCTGTCTCTTTTCTCTGCACACCCGCAGGAAGCGATATTAATGCTCTTCTAACTCCACTCATGTCCTTTCGGCGACAGAAGCAATATCATGTCCCAGTCCCCCCTGCATGCTATCCCTTCACTTGGGGCCAGAGGTGGCGCTTAACTGCAGAACCGCAAATGGGCAGTTTCGGAGCACCCTACAGCTACACCTACCTAGGTACAGTACTTAGCGTCCGAACAGTCCTGCCAAGTGGGCTTTGCAGTCCTACATACAGTACAGTACAGTACAGTACAGTACAGGCCGGCACACGCCGCCTCAAGTCGACACAGACTGCCATCTGGTCATCTCCTTCTTTTTGTCCTTGTGGAGATCCCCCGCAGCCTTGAGTCCAAGCTGTTGCTGCATCCACTCGGGTCACTGGGACGGATTCGACGTCTTGCACGGCCCCGACTTGGCTCATGCCGCTTGCCTTCCTGTTCTCGCCATCCTGCCAGAGAGTGTAGCTTCATCTCGCCATTCCAAACTCGCTGTAGTGTGCTGCCCACGCTCTGAGGCGGCTGCAGTTGCTTGTCTCTCCATAGGCGCGCCACAAAGCACCAACCTTGCCAATTCTCTGGGGAGTTTGCTTCTTTTTCGCTTGGCAAGGGATCCCATGAGCATGCAACAGGCGCCTTCGGAATCTCAACCGAGAAACAGCATTTTCAAGATTCATGGCCGAGTCAGGCCGCAAAGATCGGTATGTAAATTTTTGGAGGACTACCCAAGATATGCGCCGAGAAAGAGGTCAGCCCCGAGCAGGTTTGACAACAAGCTTTTCCTCCCAAGGAAATGGCACCCATCGCGTTCTTCTTGCACTGCAGCCGTGGGTCTAGAATCACTTTATCCCTGCTACAATTGTCAGAGACGGTCCCGGATACGGGTATGGAAATTCTCAGCTGCTTGCAGGTTTGGAACAGGGAAAACTGTGATTTCCATCATCGCTCGCCTAGGCCGCCGCGTTCATCGAGTTCAGACCGCCGAGTCTTGCCCAGCTGAAGAGTTAAGATCAGCCTGACCAGGGCACAGAAGGAAAGTTTGGAGATAAGCTTTCTAAATTGCTCGGGAAGTGCAAATATGTTTATCTCCCTATCAGCTCTCAGTCTTGGCTGGTATTTGAGGAAGTTCAAGCACGCCCAGCGCTGGCATAGTATATAAGCTGCAGACTTTTTAGGTGCTTTTGCCTACCGCTGACCTACGGTGTAACCTCTGACACACGGGAGCTCTTTTCGTCCATCCCCGTTCTCATGTGACACTGGTAGGGAACAAGCAGTAGTCTGCGCGAAATAGGCACACTGAAGCAGTCCCGTATCATACGGTAGCATGGCACCATTTTCAGATGCCTGCTTAAGTTTTGCGAAATATTGATCTGTTAAAACGGTGAATCAGAGGCGCAATCGACATGCTCAAGTGTCAAGCTTGGCGAGAATCCTCTACTTTCATTCGCTATCTTATGATTCCAAAGAGTGCCACGGGAGTGAAGGCACCCGTAGCCAATACGTTAGGCAGATGGCCACAATTCGGCCACGTTCTGTGCTTAATCCACTGGCATGAGCAAGAGGCTTCTTGGCTGAGAGTTGAGCTCGGCTTGGGCGAAAAGCTTTGCCGACCAACCATCCATCAGTCTCTTCGCAAACGTAGCCACAATCGTCAATCCCCAAGGCTACGACCGAACGATGCACTGGATATGAAGTCCTCGTCCTGGTGGGTATTTTCAAGGTATAGTGAGCGCGAAAGGGAGGTGTTTCAGTCCCCCTCCTGAAAGTACTGGAGTTGGGTAGGAAGTACCTAGCCCGTACTCGCCAGTGTTCTATCACTCCCCTTTCAGATACCACATATACCTCTGCTAAACTGACCAGCCAATCTAACACTCAGTACAACCTCTTAGACATCGAGCTAACGAGCATACGTCCAAGCATCGCTGCTGTTCCTGCACTGCCTCCTGTCTGAACGAATTCGTCAACCGCCATTTCCAACACCCTCCTCCTTTCCATTCTAATCTACCAATCTATCGAAGGAGAGTCTCATCCCCCCTATATTGTCGAATTCCGGATCTGCTGCGTCATCGATCCTGTAAATGCAAATCTCAAATGCACATCAGCTTCCACGGGCTCTAGATGCCAACAAGCACTTGCATGAGCGAGCAAAGAGGCCCACTTATACATCACAACAAACAAAGACTCGTCAATGGTAGTATGTACTCTCCACGGAGTGGGAATTGTGAAAGGGCACACCTCCATCGTACGATCTAGTGGTGGCATTCCCCACATTTGTCTCTCATCGGCGATAACATTCCATTCTTTATACATACAGTCTTCATGCCACCGCTATCACCTAATATATCTTTTCTCCATGTACAACCGCAACACCGACATGAATTAAATTTGTGACTGATGCAACCTCAATAGGGCGAGAGAATGCCATTCACTGGACAACGAGCAAGGCACGGTTTCTATTCACACAATTCACACAAACGTATAGCTCCTGACATGATATTCCTTCATTAGCCGGCTCTCACCGCCGGAGCACAAGGAGGCCACACTTCTCTCATGGCGATCATACTCGGGCAACCGTAGGCCTCCGAAAAGGGCGATAGGTGGAAAAGGCAGTCACAAATACAATTGTCCTAACAATCCGACTGCGAAACTTTTCAGTCTAACAGGACTCTCACAGCGAAAGTCTCACTTCCTCAAGCTGAAAGCCAACAACAGCGAGCGAGAGAAGCAACTAGAAAATCTACTCAGCTCCCTCTTCCAAGTCAACCTAAACCTCGTATCCTCACCTCCAGCTCCGCCAAAAATAACTGACTTCCTATAAATTTAGCTTCGCCTCCTCAATGTGCACCCTCGCGCCTCCCACTAGCAAACACCCTTCAACAACCCTGAACCCACTCGAACAAAACTACAACCACCGCCCAGACGATAAGCCTTCTCTAACAAAACAAAACACCCTACAAACACCTACAGACACCTATAATCCCACCCACCGCCACAACCACATTCACACGCCTCAAACAATTCACCATCACGCCCACCCATCAACACCTGACGTCGGAGCTTCGGCGAAACACTTCCAGCGACGCTGCGTGACGAAGCCAAGTCTCACTATCTTGTATACAGAAGAGATCTGCAAAACACGCGCGGGTTGAATTGTGGTACAGATGCAAATCATCTTGGCGCGCAGGAAAGAGACGGGAAAGAGGGGATGGGGATGGGCGATTAATTCAGGGAGTTTTGTAGGATGAAGTTAGGATTAGAGAGTAGATAGCCAGCAACCAGATGCCTACCCGGAAATTATATATATATTCATCAGCTTCATGGTCAGGCCCATATATCTAGTAACTGAGCACGAAAAAAGAAAGATGATAAACCATGTCGATATCCAGTCATCTACGAACCCCCCACCCGTTCTCCCAACCCTATCACACAAACCAAAACTATCTACACAACTTCCCACATGCCTGGTTATAGATAGCCTTCTGGGTATCGTACCATTTACCGTAATCGCCATGATTCTGAAATTCAGAATTCAACAGCATAAAGACGAACAGCCAACATGCTGGAAAGATCAGAGAAAGAAGCTGAAAAAGGTGTGCAAGCAGTAAAGTCGACGTTTTGAATTCTTGATACCATAACCACCACACCCACTCAACTCACTCTCCGCCCTTCAAAACACCATCGGTTCATTCTCCATAATCCGCCAACCTAGAACCTTCCTATCTTCATCTCGAGATAACAATGGTCCTTGAAAAGCAAGAGAAGGGCGACTTTTTCAATCAACCATAACCTCGCTCCCCTCTCCAAACTCCTCGTCCATCTCATCAATGGCCATGATGTTTGCCTGCGCCGTGACATTCAGGATCATCTCTGGCTCCTCGCTCTCGTCGTACATGGTGACGCGCGTATCAGCGTTGAGGTAGTTGCGGAGCCGTGTCACGCCGATGCCGCTGAAGACGCAGAAGACATCTCGTTGGTGGTCGTTGAACTCTATTCAGTTTCAGTCAGTCAGCAGATGAAGAAAAAATACTGGTGCTTGGAGGGAAATGGTTGGGTGTTCATTTAAGGAGCTAGACAAGACGTGCCTATTGGAGCCTCTCGGCAGAATACAACCAGATCCTCCCGTAAGAATGCTTGCACACCCGTCAAGCTGAGGTGGGTCAACCGTGGACAGTTGTTCAACAAAGCGTGAATACCCTGAATCACATTAGTTCCAACCAATCATATGATGCCCTATTAGTAGGCACTTACGGCAAGGCTCAAGTTCGTGCAATAGCTTAAGTGAACACGCTCCAGCGAGCTTGGCGCCACTGGTCCATTGTGTCCTACTTGCTTCGGCTTCGCTAGCGCTAGGATACTCCGATCCGTGATGTTACCGCACTTCACCAGCCCAATGCGCTTGAGCTTGGGGAGAGTCGCTAACTGATGGACGGAGTTGTCCGTGAGGAGAGAGCAACAAGCGAGGTCGATGTATCGGATCCGGTTGCAAAGTTTGACCAGTTGGGTCACGCCCGCATCAGTAATGCGGTTGCAGTGGCCCAAGTGGATGTAATGCAAGTTTTTGCCAAGCCGCGTGATTGCCAAAACAGCACGGTCGGTCAGGTATCTGCACTTGGCGAGGACGAGGTTGCGGAGGCGTGGAGCTGCCTGGACGATCTTGGCGACGCCGGCGTCGAGCAAATTGGTGCAGTCGGTTAGATCCAAGATGCGGAGACTGTCATAGGTCTTGTCGTTGGGGAGGCGAAGGAACGCGTTGTCTGTTATTAGGGAACAATGCTGGAGACGAAGTTCTCTCAAATGTGGACCTTCGCTGATTAGTGCTGTTATTGATTCATCTTCCAGTAATCCGCAGCCGTGGAGGTCGATCTCTAGTATATGGCGACAGTTCATTGCAAATGCCATGATTGATCTATCGGTCAATTGTGAGCATCCATTGAATTTCAGCTGACGATCTGTTAGCTTCATCTTATTAAAATAATGAGTATGGATTATAACGTACTCTCTTTACATGGCGACAAGAACGTGCCACAAGTTCTAGAGAGTCGTCGGTGAGTTTCTTGCAGTTTGTGATATTGAGGCCTTGGAGTCGGATGCAGTTGTTTGCCAAGGTCACCATAGACTTGTCCGTAAGGCTGTCCAGTCCCGTTACGTCCAAAGCCAGAAGACTCCGATTACCCTCGATCATTTGAGTGAGACTCAAATCGGTGATTTTGGAGCAATTGGTTAGAGTTAACCGTTCCACCCTTTTGCAGCTTGCCAAAGGTTGTAACGTGCCATCGCTGACTTCGTTTGCCAACGTAGACAGATTCAGTCGCTTGACCAAGTTGTAGTAATCAAAATAGCTGTCCGCCTTCCGTACTGACTGAACCACATTATGCAGGCTATTCCATTTGTTTGTCTGCGGCCGGTGCCATAGCAACCCAACACTATTTCTCGCCCATTCCTTCGACACCAGCATGCAGTTCTTCAAATCCCCAGGCGAAGATAGTTTTGCAAATACAGAGACCATAAGTTCGGCCGGCAGTCGACAGATGGGGGACACGCGACAGCGCTCTTCGATCTCCCGCCGCACAGTGTCATCCTCGGAATGCGGAGAAATGGAAGGCGCAAGTGAGGAGACTGAATCATTGGCTTGTAGCATAAAGGAATCATTGTCATCGTCCACACCTCGCTCCGGCGATGTGGAAGCCGACGTGTCCGAGTTCGACGCGCTGAGGGATCGTTGATGTCGGCGTGAGCGTGCCATTTTAAGAGGATTGTGGTGAGTTGGGAGTCGTTGTTGTTGCTGGTTATTTATGCCGCGGATGCTATTAGCATAGGCGGAAGATTCGTGGAAGATTCGTGGCAGATCGAGAGAGCGGTCGTATGGATGCGGAAGGGATTGTTTCGAGCGTGAAGGATTTGTTTGGCAAAGTGAGGCGCAGAGGTAAAAGGGCAGCTGCTGATTCGCGCGACTGTGGAATGGCCTAGCAAGGGCGGGTGAAGATGAATTGTGTCTGGTGAAAAGAGCAGAGCTTTGATGTGCAGTGAGAAGCTATGCCAAGGGTGGTGGGGAGATGTTATAGAGAGAAGAAATGATCAAAGCGTTGGTGGAGGGGACAAGGCTCAGTCTATGCTGGAGTAAATAGATAGGTAGGAGATGCCAATGCTAATTCCCAATCACAATGAGTAGTGCCTTCTACCAGAGAGGATATTCAGAGGACGCGGGCATAGGTTTAATAAGGACAGGAAGGAAGGACGACGGTTGCTGGTGGTGAGTGAGAGTCGTCAGCAGAACAGGATCAACCGTCTTGGCAGGCTCGAGGCTTTGGTTGTCAAGGACTTCAACGTCGCAATTCCACCTACATCACGAAGCCTGTGAAGCGGGCTATGCGCTTGCATAATGGGCGTCAAACCTTTCCCACCTGCCTCCTTTTGCTTGCAGATTCTTGCCATTCTAGACTCCCAGGACTGTTAGACGGCCGCATTAAGCCCATCGCCAATCCCCCCATCGCTCGCGCCGCGCGCGGCCGCTGGCTTGAGCCCCCCCGAAAAGCCAAAATCGACCCCAAAGCAACGAGGGCATGTCGGCCAAACGGCTGTTGGCCCCTCCGACCCCTCGTCTCACTCTGAGTTGCTGGTTTTTTTGCTTGCTGCTCATCACCTGCTTTGCTACAGAGACGTCATATGCTCAAGGACACCACGCATGACCAGCAGCGTGTTTGGCCAATAGCCAATGGCCAAGTCTTACCTGCTTCTTCCATCTATCTCCAATTACAGCCGCATGGTGTCGTCGCATCGGGGTCTCACTTGCTCGTCTATGGATTCTAATATTGTGGTCGTCAAAAACAGACTGCGGTTATATATACCGACCGCCGACTTGTTGAGCTACCTTTTCCCGACTATCTCGGTACCAAAAAGCCACCCATATCTCTGTTTAATCTATCCAGCAAGAGCCGCTAGACCTACAGAACGTCGGGGCCGACACAGTGGTATCGTGAAGAGGCCTGGTTCAACACGTCCCAGGGCAACAACCTCGTGGCAGTAGTGTAGCTGCGCGTTGCTGTCATAATTCACCTCCACTTGAATGGTGCACAGCCGCATGGCCATCTTTGGTTTTCGCGGCATGGCGTCTGTAGGGCAATGGAGTGAAAAAACGGAGAGTAAGGCAAGCCGCACGATGATCTCGGGATGAAACAACTCCAAAATACGGCACGCTTACGCTTGTATGGATTGGGAGGACCACACCTCGAGGTCGTGTATCTGAACTCACCAAAAGATAATGTTGTTCCGATTCTAAAGGTTGTGCTCATCCTCAAAGTCCATACATGGATATGGTTCTAAGTACAGTAAGTACAGCCACCACAGGTTTCACACAATACGGTGCTGTGAGGGGAATACGTCCCCTCATCGGTGGACGGATATCCTGCCTGCCCGTGGACTAGGCTAGATCTCCCTGTTATCACAGCAGAGCCGTTGTGCTTGAGTGTCCCTTCTCACTCTTGCCCGGTTGATATTAAATGCCAGAGCAGGCTCTGTTGTTCAGGATACCTAGGCGTCTTGGGCATTTAGGGCATTTAGCCTTGATCCTCCCGGATTACTGTGCAGTTACCCCACAATGAACCTTGCCATCTTCTGAATTAAAATTCCAGATAGTATGCAACAGTATCTTGAAGTATCTAGATAAGTTCCACGGATTTTGAGGTTGATGTTGGACACATTCCGCATGGCCGATACGATGTCGGCTATCCGATGGCCCCGATGGACTACTCCGCACGGCATCACTTCTAACCTTTCCGCCGTTCTGTACTCCTCGACGCTGCAATCAGCCGTCCAGTAGGAACAGTCCGCGGCGAGTGCCAGGATGGGTTCAATTCAATTTTAGATCATGTCCGATCTCCATCTAGAGACTCCGCAAAGCGGGCCAACATATGGCGAGTCCAAGATCCGGCCGCAATGCCGGCATCTGGCCCTGCTCGGAGACATAGGAAATTTTAGTGACCCGGAACTCTTCACCTTCCTCGAAGAGCAGCTGCAGCAATTTGAAGTCGTCTCCTACCGCTTAGGAAACCAAAGAATTTTTTGGCATGCGCGTTCTCACGGCACGGTCACACCTGCGCAACTTTGAGGAGGAGATAGAGAGGCTGCGCTCACCATCGGGGTTCACCGTTGGCAAATTTGTCTTTCTAGACCAGACAAGATACGACATTACAGACAAGCTAACCATACTCGGATGTACCTTGTTTTCCCGAAATTCTCAATTTCTCAGTTTGTCTCCGACTTCTCTAATGTCTCCAACTGGACCACAGACACTCACTACGCCGCACATGAAGCAGATCTGGAATGGTCGAACTCCCAAGCCGCGCATCTTAAGAAGAACGAGCTAGATCGCTCAATTATAATATTCACACACTACAGCCCCACCAAGTTAAAAGCCGGAAATAGTCCCAGATATGTTGAAGATTCTTCTCCAGTTCAACCAGCCTTTGTTACCGATATATCAGAGCATGTATGCTGGATCAGTGTGCAGGTGAGTTTCTAGGCATTTGGACATACTCATTTCAACTGCAACTTTGAGGATCCACGGACGATGAAGAGGGTGCTGGCAAATAAAAAAGGGTACCAAAGGTCTAAGTGAACTACTTTTTCATCAATGAAGGTGGTGGCTATTGACGCAGAAGCCCAAGCAGACATGAGGAACCAGAGATTTGTAGGACGGCAGAAGAAGATAAAGAGCAAATCAAGGCAGTGTATCGTCCTCTGAGGTTTGTCTGCTCACATGGGAGGTATGCTATTCTACCCCTTGACGCGCTGAATCACAGCAGGCTGAATCCAGCACTCCAAAAGCGAAATGAGTTTGTGGTACGCACTTCGAGAGAGTTGAGTGGTTACTCTCGCAGAAGGTCTTCACGCCAAAGCCAGCCTTCAGCCAGCTTCTGCTGAAAACAGCGAATTCGCCTGGTATCCAACAGCCTCCAGCATGGCTAGTGCTCTGCCAACCCTTGAATCGTAATTCGTACTAGTTCAAGCGAAACACACCTTCCCGATCTGGAGCAGGCTTGCAAGTTCCTTTGTTTCGAAGCTCAGCTATGCGTTAAGGTTGTTTGAAGATGATTGAGGAACCACAAAAGGACTTTGTACGTTAAGATGATAGAAATGCGACAAGGCCAATCATATTCACGATAATATAACCTTTTGCGGAAAAGTTCAAGCAGTCCGTTGCCTCAGAGTAGGCAGCCAATAGGGAGGTTTCGTGAATTGCAGCCAGGGACAGAGCGTTTCGAGGTTCGTGGTAAATAGAAGATGAAATAATGCGAAATTATATAAGAATTATTTGCGAATGATATAGCCTCGAACACGTTCTGCAGCGCGTTCTGTGGTTTGCGCATCGTCGTAGTCTCGGCTTGGCTTGCACTCTGTGACGCTCGCCGCTTTCTCAGATTCCCGACCCGAGACGTTAGCCCTATGACCGTCAACAGCTGCCTTCTCAACACTGAGATACTCTCATACGTTAATTGTGCGTGCTCACCCTGCCCCTTCAAAGGACCGCAAACTATATGTCTATTCTTTAAATAACCAAATCACCCTGCCTCGCGCAGGATCCCACACCGTGTCCACAATGTCCTCCTCCACCCCCTTCAGCCAGTCCGCCGCTTCATCAGTCCCTCACCGACCTGGTGCCTACCACGCGCCAGTGCCCGTTTCCAATGCTCCTCCAGGCACCTTCACTCCGGGGACAAAAGTACAGGTGGGGAATCACCGAGTCGTTATCCAGAAATACCTCTCGGAAGGCGGGTTTGCTCATGTCTACACTGTGCGAGTGCCCAACAGGCCCGAAATCGCAGTTCTCAAAAGAGTCGCAGTACCTGATAAAGATGCTTTGGCAAATATGAGGACCGAGGTAGAAACAATGAAGAAGCTGAGGGGACATAAGCATATTGTGACGTACATCGATTCCCATGCGTCACAGCTGAAGGGAGGGGGTTACGAGGTCTTCCTGTTAATGGAATACTGCTCTGGAGGAGGATTGATTGATTTCATGAATACGCGGCTACAGCACCGGCTTACAGAACCAGAGATTCTCAAGATTTTCTCTGACGTATCCGAGGGCGTTGCCACAATGCACTACCTAAAGCCTCCACTATTACATCGAGATTTGAAGGTTGAAAACGTCTTGATATCCTCTTCAGGGTCTTCACGAATATACAAACTGTGCGATTTTGGCTCGACCGCTCCTCCTAGACCTGCCGCGAAAACAGCTGCTGAGGGCAGGCTGATCGAAGACGACGTTCAGCGACATACCACCATGCAGTATCGCAGTCCGGAAATGATCGACGTTTACAGGAAACAACCGATTGATGAGAAGAGTGACATATGGGCTTTGGGCGTGCTGCTGTATAAGTTGTGCTATTATACTACACCATTTGAAGAGCAAGGACAAATGGCTATTCTAAACGCGAGTTTCAAATTTCCACCATATCCCGCGTTTTCAGATCGCACAAAGAATTTGATTGGTAGGACCCACTAGTCTGGAAATGGCTTACCCAGCTAAACAGCGTAAATAGCGTCGATGTTGCGTGAAAACCCACAATCAAGACCCAACATATATCAAGTTTTACGGGAGGTTTGCTCGATCCGGAATACCGAGTGTCCTATCAAAGATGTAATACTCCATCCAAAATGTATTGGGCCATTTCTGATAAATTTTAGATTTATTCGAATCGGTCACACTCTGAATCCCGAAGGAACGAGCAGCTTCCTTCACCGGCACCTGCTGTATCCTCTCCGCCCATCATTGGAATCCAGAAAGCTGCCCCTGTGCAGAGTGTGCAGGTAATACCTGATATTACGCCCATGAGAAGAGGGAGGCCAACTGGCCCATCACAACATCCTAACGCGAAACTAAACCCTTCGCCCATGAGGGGGACCTCTAATGACCCTTTCGCGGCACTCGATTCACAATCGGTGCAAGTTCGGAGCGCAGCTGCAGACGAACTCGCTGCACGTTTCCCTTCGCTTGATGAGTTTTCTTTATTGCACGACAGAGGGACCAAGTTCCAGTTCAACCAACCGGCCCCAAACGACCCTAAGCAAGAATCCCTGAGTAAACGAGTAACGGAAGCGTTGGCTGACGATGCTTTCGCTCTACCGCCTGTTACTAAAGTGGATTCTGCACCAAACGTTAAGCTGTCTTCATCCCTCACCTCTGCAATCTCCCGGTCTGCTTCCATTAAGAAGCCCAAGCAGGCTGAAGTTCAGCAAGACCCTGCACGACAATCACTTCCTTCGATTATCCACCAACCTACACCACAACGCCCGACTATGGTATCAACTGGAACTATGACCTCGCCGACGCCTTCCCCCGCTCCGCAGAAATACCCTGATGTAAACAAACGGCCGATTTACCGCTTCCCCCAGCCAGACTCAGAGAGTCATCACCACCGAGCCCTGAGTCAACCCCGGCCACTTGATAGCGCCAAGTCTAGCGCCTCGTCATTGAGACCTGAGTATGCATTGCCGCCACGTCCGTCAGTTCTAGACGTCAATCAGTCAAAGTCTCAGACCGGTGGGCTTCCAATAACAAAATCCCCCGCTTCCTCTAGGCCATCCCTAGAAGGCCAACGTCCTTCAGCACTTGATATGGGCGATGCTCCTAGTAGGTCGAAATCTGCCAATTCCCGCCCAAGACCATCCAGTGTTCATATGGAATCCAATCTTGATTACCTACGGGACAGGGAACTCTCCCGAGGACGGCCAGCTGGACAAGTTGAGTCACTCAAAAATGCCCAGTCCGTTGTCGACTCAGATTCAGAACTGGAGGAAAAGAACATCAGGTCCAGCGTCGACTTCTTACGTGCTATTGAAGGAGATGAATCGTCCAAAAAGAAAGAACATCGACGAAGCAGCAGCCAAAGCAAGCACAGTAAACGTTCAAGCCTACCTTCTATTTCGTTGTCTAACACTAAGAATATCCTTGCCGGAAAGTTTGGTGATGCCTTCCGGCGATTCGAAAGTAATACGGCACCGCAGGAACCTCGGACCCCAACCGATCATCTTATTGATCGCTCTGGAACCGCGTTGACGCCCATCGCTGGTTCTGAAGCCACTGGGGGTACCAGTGACGACGAGAACGCGATTGACGAAACCCAAGATCTTCCTGCAGAAGTTCGGCGAGAATTGGAAAGACGGCGCTTATCAGCAGAAGAAAAGCGAGTCGCCGAAGCAGCGGCGGAATACCGGAGACGACTCGATGAACAAGGCGAAGCCGGAAGAGGAGGCAAGAGCGGCCTCACCCGTGCCACGACGATTCAAAACCGCGTCAAGACTCTCCTAGATGATAGTAAAGCCACTCCAAACAGGACTGCGGAGGGGTACGGCCGGTTTACAGACTCTTCAAAAGCCTTGCCGGCGAGGCCTTATGAAGAGCCCAAACCTACACCTCCTTTAATTTCGAGGAAACCTCTTTCCAAGCCAGTGGCAGTGCCGTCGGCGGAAGTATCTTATGCCAAAGCAAGACTACCGCAAAGCCAGAACACTGGTCCACAGGCGGCATCTTCGGTTCCTATATCTGCTCCCGCGCCTCCAGCAGCGTTAAGAACAGGCTCGAAACCCAATGCGCCTCCAAAGCCTAAAGGACTCAGGACAGGAGGCCAGTTCGAGGTGTCGATCTCATCGCCCATGAAGCCAACTGCATTAGCCGGCAAACCGCTTCCAAACCCGGGGGATGTCTCAGCCCCGAACGGAGATGACTGGGAGGTGAATTTTAGCAGGAGGTATCCGAGCCTCTCCGGCCTCGAGCTCGTCGAGACTGAGATTGGCATTGGGAGGGGATCCGGGGCGAGGATACGCGACGTATAACAGTCGCAAATCTGGAAAAAGGAGGTTATTGGTAAACTTGAGTGATTAAGCTATATGGGCTTTCAGAAATAGCCGTTGGAAGGCTCTCTAGTGAGAAAATCTAGTCCTGAATTGGCTCTCATTAAAGAAAAATAAAAGGATGTAGAGTTATAGCACGGATCGAATCCGTTGGAGTGAGTCTCCAGCATCATCAAAATCAAAACATAACAAGCTTGAACAAATTCTTCACGCGCCCAATCTTGTTGAACCCCGTGCACTGTAATCAAATCTGAAAATCTTTCTTTCCGTTCCGTCATCGTCTATACCAAATTATCCTTTTACCAATAAATAAATCTACAGGAGCCATGGCTTCATTCAAATCGATAATGCACGGACCTGATCTTATCGATAAAGGTCAAATGTCCATACAACATCTGCAACCCAGCAAGCCCAACCTCAACAGGAGTCCCAATGGCCTCTTCCTCTTCCTCATCAAACATACAACCCCCACCCCACCTCTCCCCAAGCGAGCTCGGCACGAAAGAATACTGGGACAATACGTACACAGTCGAGTTATCCAACCACGCGTTGCATCCATCAGACGAAGGCACGATCTGGTTCTCCGACGCCTCGGCCGAAGAGCGCATCCTCTCCTTCCTCGCGTCCCTGGACGAGGTATCTGTGCTTGGGAAGAATGAAGGCGGGACGAGGTTCTTGGATCTAGGGACTGGGAATGGGCATTTGCTTTTCGCGTTGAGGGAGGAAGGGTGGAGAGGCGAGATGCTGGGGGTGGATTATAGCGCTAAGAGCGTGGAGTTGGCGAGGGCGATTGGGGAGAGGAAGAGCAAGGAGGCGGGGGCGGCTGGGGAGGTTAGGTTTGAGGAGTGGGATATTTTGACCCAGGAGCCCATGGAGTGGTTGGGAGAGGGGTGGGATGTTGTGCTTGATAAAGGGACGTTTGATGCTATTAGCCTGAGCGGGCAGGTTGACGGGTCGGGTAAGAGGGTGTGTGAGGGATATAGGGAGCGGGTAGAACCGCTCGTAAAACCTGGTGGTCGGCTGCTCATCACAAGCTGCAATTGGACGAGTGAGGAGTTGAGAGCTTGGTTTGAAGTTGAAGGGGGGCTGTTTGAGTACGAGACCAGTGTCAAATACCCCAGCTTCACATTTGGAGGGAGGACGGGGCAAAAGGTGTGTACATTGTGTTTCAAGAGGAAGGGTAGGTAGAGCTGCTTATCATGTCTGCCGGCGTCGCAGTCGGGATACAACTAGCCATTTTATGCGCTCCCCGTGGTCCTCTCGCCCTCCATCTTGCTCTGCGAGCCACTCCCGACGCTTTCCGTCCGCATCCATCTCGAATATCTCTTCGATCTCCAGACCCTCCTCGCCTACGGCTTCGTTGAAGAATGGAGCTAGCTTCGCTCGACCAGTATGAAATCCGGCTATCACGAAGACGCGGGCATGGGGAGAAGGAGAAAGGAAATGCAACATTGAGCGGGCGAGGTTGTGATGCTCTGATGGCATCCATAGACAATCCGCGGCCAGAATACGAGTGAAGCGTCCAGCATTCGCTTTCGAGAAGGGCGAGTTCAGATCTCCCCATAGATGTCCTCGAACCGACAACTGTGCACGAAGTGCTGCTGGCACGTTCTTCTCGGCGTTTCGAGTTATATTCTCGAGCAACTCTGGGGCCGGATAGTCTGAGATAACGACCTGTGGATAGATATATCAGCAATTCAACATAAACCAAGTTTGTTGACTTGGGAATGAGTCTCACTTCATCTGCCCCGGCCAATACGCTCACAATTCCCGCGAGTCCTACTCCTAGAACATGTGAAATCCGACATCAGCTCGCGTCTTCCGAAAATTTCATCCCCTGTTCCCCATCGTCAAGGCTGCGAACCAACCTGCCCCGAGCTCGAGAACCGTTTGTCCCCCCACACTCCACAGTCCTTCTTCTTCCTCACTAACCCACCATGTCTCCCTCCCCAGCACCTCCTCTGCACCTTCATGACCGTCCCTCATCCAAACCCCACTATCCCTCCCTTCTCCTCTTTCTACCATGTTTCCCCATCCCCCCACAAGCTCTCCCATCAACACTCCCGCGTTCCACAGATAATGCGCAAACTTCTTCCTCTGTTCCTCGCCCTTCGGATCCGCAACCATCAGCTCCAACTCTCCGAATTTGTTGTTTTTGTAGAGTATCATAGTATCGGCATCGATGCCATGTTGGTTTGAGAAGTCGCCGGTGAAGAGAGTGCCTAGCGCCGAGGTAAAGATGTCTTCGGGGGTGTGGATGAAGATCTCAGGAGGGCGGAGGCGGATTAGGGAGGGGAGCATGGGGTGGATTTTATGTACGGGTTTGTTGGGGAAACAATTACAAATTTTTGGTACAGGATTGGAGGGGAGGGGGGTGGTTGCGTGTTGTTTATGGGTTGAAATGTTTATCGATAGTGGGGTTGACCGCCATGCTGACGTCGAGCAAGGGAAAAGCTCAAGCTACGACAATGGCAACTAATACTGATAAACGCTATGGGAATCAGTTGATCTTCATCGTTTCTTAGCAATGCTACTAATCCCCATTATCTAAACTTGCCGAGCTGGTTCATCAGTAATAGAAAAATCCATTGTTTGTGGGCACCATTTAGGCTCTCCTTTGGCTTTGGGTCTGAGTTACACCAACTCAGTCCCATAAATACGCGCGACATGAGTTATTTTTCTTCACAATCCTTATATGGAGGCTTGGAACATCGAGTGGATGAAGCATCAAGAAGATTTCCCTTTTATACCATTGATATCCTTCAATCCCATAGGCGAGGGCGAGCACACGACACCGAAGCGCGCAGAAGGGGATAACGGCATCGGAGTCCATGGTCAGGTATTCGCAAACGAGAGAGTCTCGTGATGGATAAACAGGAAGCCCAGTAAATGAAGCAATATCTATGAGTTGACGAGTTGCAGAACTCAAAACATAATTAGAAAACTGACTGTGTAGTCAAGTTGCGCCCCGGCACTCAAGATCCGCCAGCCTGCCAGCAACGACCAGATACCCATCGCATCAGAGGACATCCGTCCTGCTAGTCTCATCACAACCTTAGCTTCGACGTCTCGAAGGCTTTGGCCGACGTGTCCTCAGCGGCGACTTATTCCCATACGAGCGCATAGCAGACTCATGATTCCTCCTAACCATCACAACGAACCCACTCTCAACACGCCTCAACCTCCCATACTCCACCACAAACTTCTTCACGCGCGAAAACTCCTTTTCATAGTTCACAATCCTGGTATTAAAATGATATCTCGTAGCCTGATGTACCTCCCTGTTAAAATCCGGCGAGTTCTCAAGGAACCGGACAATCAAAAGCTCTTCCGGATGACGGAGCTGCGGAGTCTCCGGCTCTTGGACAAAAACAGTCTCCGACCCGACCGTTTGGTGAGAGAGTTTGGTGTAGTGGCAAATTCGCAAGGTTTCGAGGTGGCCTTTCAAGACTTTGTCGCCGAGCATGGCTACGAAAGTCCAGTCGTAGAATTCTTCTCGCAGAACATCCCATGCCGGAGCGAGGCCTCCGAGATTGTGAGGTGAGGGGCCCGCGATAGTGAGTGTTCTCAGCTTCATCGTCCTCGTCAGCAACCTGCACAGCTGTTCGGCCTTGTCGCCACGCTGAGGCCGTGCGTGGAGGGATTCGGAGGTGAAGGAAACATGTCTGATGGCTAACAGTGACCGTTGAGAGAGTGTCTTGAGGAATAGCAACACATCTTTGAACGAGTCACTGAATTCGAAGGTATTGTTTCCGTAGATGATGGAGATGATGTCTTCGTGTGTTTTTCGGCTCGTCTGGAGTAGTGACATGAAACAACTCTCGTTGCGATCCGAAGGTTGTACGTTCTTGCCGATGGGAATTCGTTCTCGTATTAAGGCGTGTTCATAGATGATATCGAGGAGCTCTTGGGGGAGACCGCGGTAGGGTAAATGGTATGACATGGCGACAGAAGTGTAATATCAGTGGTTGGACGCGATGGGGAATTTTGTTGATATTTCCAGGGAGAGAAAATTTTGGAAGGTAGGGCTGTGGCAGATGCGTGCCGAAAAGGTCTGAAGGAACCTAATTCAGAGCAATAGCGCGTCTAAAATGCCAGAAAAATTCGAACCGTGGTTACATAGAATATCTAAGGTTAACATTGGTCAAAAATAATGTAGTCGGCTGAGATGGCTGGTTAGTGCCTTCCTCGTACCAAGGCATATTTTACCAATTCACTGACCTGTCGCGTAAATCGAACGACTGCATGCTTTATGTTGCAGCCCAAAAACAAATCCGGTATATATATAGGCGACATGCGGGAGATATTCAGAGTCCTAATTTATTCAGAGGTGAATCCTAGAGACTGGCAGGCGCGCGCAATTTTCCATTGTGTACTTCCGAGATGCGTCATGTTCAAAAATGAACACCCGAATCTGCGAAGAGCCAGGAATCCCGGGTATAGAAATCAAAACCCTTGTCTTGCATCTATGGTTTCCATCAGCGACATATTAAGTGCACACGGCAATATGCATAAATGATCTTTACCAAAATATCCCACTCAAGTCCATCCTTTCCGCTACGACTACCGAAGCCATGTTCTCTGCCGACTTGAGGAGGGTGAGGCCACTGTACAGCACAATCTCCCATTTTTGCTCTTGATATTCCACGGGAAAGATCCACGCCTTCCCTGGCTGCAACCAGCATCCCTCCTTCGACCGCAGACCCTGACAGAATGGCATCTATCTGTCCCAATACGCATGAAAGAAACAAATTGCCCTTCACATTCGTTTCGCCTGCTTCAATCCTGCGAGCTGCGAAGAGCTTTGAATCATAAAGCGCTTTGCGCAGGTCATGAAAATGGCGACGAAGCCAGTCTGATAACCGTATGCTGGATGTCAAGGGAAATTACTCTTCCTCCAACAGATTTAAAAACTCTAGGTTGATGGTGGTGGTTCAATACACGAAGATGTCTTTGAAGAAGCCGCTACAGGTAACTGTCAGTTGTTCGTAGTCATCTTGATGTTGTGTATCGAGTAGCTCAGCCTAAGAAGGATTTGATAGAAGGATGAAGGACGAGAGAGACATCAAGGCAGACTGTGCGGGAGAAGTAATACAAGGGACGATAGAGGGAGAGGAGGGAGAGGAGAGGGCGCTGGGTTAAGAGAACGAGTGATTTGGTTTCAAGCGCCGTATGGCTAGCGTCTATCCAGAGAGGAGCATGATGAAATAAACGACCGCAGAAGACGAGAGCTCGAGCGACAGGCTGCGGTGATTTCTGCGCCTAAGCGAAGAGTTTCGTCGTAGGAGGCCTCGGAATGAAAAGCATTAAGTGTCTTTGTAATCTCAAGTCTGATTGACAGGTAACGCAGGAGAGCAATTCGAACAGAGGTCTCCGTGAATATATCCGTCGACATTGATACTGCCGCCGTCTTGGATGCTTCATCAATGTGTGATGGTGGTTTGCAATCGAAGTCCAGCAAAGAAATGATAGGGAGCATGCCAGAGTCCAAACTCGACTAGACCGAAATGTCCAACATCGTAGCCCAGAGCCTTCTCAATTCTGATTGAAAGGGGCACATATGAAGGGAATGGCTCGGGTCCCGATGCACGCCCATATACATTGCCATTTGGAGGAGTGTTTTTGCTGGTATTGAGACCAAATTACCAGAAGCTGTTGATTTTCCAGGAGATGAGGTGAAAACCGAGGATTTGTAGGCCCGTTATATTGAGTCAGAACTTTTTTTTTCAAATCGGGAACTCATCTACTTTAAGCATGCATCACGCATAGATGAGGAGTTGGTGGTGGCTTTGTAGAAACAAGATCCAATTGAAAGTACTAGAGTTGATGAAGGTGGCGTTTGACTCTTGAGATGTGTCCCAGTATTGAAGATATTCCTGTCGGAAAGGTGGGACGTACATAATTTGAAGATCCACTCGGTCGTGCGTATCTATGCTTGAAGAAGCTGGCTTGATATCTCTCTTGGTGGAACATAACTTCTAATGTTGGCACGGGGGGGGAGGGGGGTATTCTGGCGAATTTTACGTTCTGACTTGTGGGCTCTGACCATCATTTTGCATTCGTCAACGAGTATGTGTAGCTTCGACATGCTGTCGATTTCGGCTGTGTTCCTGACACTGCTTAAATGTGTCGAAACACCTAGACATTAGCCGAGCATCCAATAGGTCAAATGGAAAGTTGGCTGTGAGGGACGCTGGGTAGTTGACAATTGCTGAGTACTTAATATAAAATTCATACCTATTCAACGCTCTTCATCCAATGGCTTTGCCTAAAGAACTTTGTCTTCATGAAACTACCTTTCGTGTGCGAGGCCGCTTGGTTTATATTAGACGATACTGTCATGGTTTCCGTCTGTTGTTTGACCGTGTCCGGTAATCTCATTTCTAACTGGCGCACTTTATCCGTAAGTGATTGAATGATTGCAAGAATATTAGGTCCGTCCGGATCAGTAAGATGGGGACTCCTCTCTTCCTCAGGAGAGCCCTGGGTATACGGGATTATTCCGCTCAGATTCTGCGGGATCGAAAATATATTGGTCGAAGTACTATAAACTTAGCTTGACGGCGGATCGTCTGTTCGGGCAAGACTCTGGTGGCTCGTTTTAAAGAAATCGCGGAAGAATCCACCTCATGCTTACTGCGGTTCCTTCTAACGATTGGAGTGGCACCCCGGCTATCTGTGCAAGTGTGTAGCGACTGTATCTCCTCTGTTAGTCGCATTTTATCTTCCGTTGTCGGCATTCTATATATGCCAAAGCAGCTCTGCGGCGTTTACGAGGTGCGATTTTACCCACGATCGTAAAGTGTAAATGATAATGTCTTAGGAGGTTGTTCAAGAATAGATCGGTTGGCTAGGATGTTTCAGCTCTTGTAACACCACTGTTTCAGCGACGTATTGGTATATAGATAGGGGTATCCCCTTATTTCAATCAACAAGTGATCCAATCTTTGCACCAGCTTCCAGCTGACAAGATCTGAAGCCTCAGGTACGCAGTCAGATTCTAAATTGATGATTTGTCCAGACGAAGCTGTGAGATTGAATTCTCTGGCTGAGCATTAGGATACCTGGTTAGAACAGGATGTCGTGCATCCAAATCTGGGAACACGGGCGAGTCGGCCACACGGGCGAGTCGGCCACTTTTGCCAAGACCCCACCAAAATGCAGCATGTTACAGTGTTATACGGTATAATCTAGAATAATACAGTATAATGCGGTAGATTACTTTATTCTACTATAGAATCTACTTTCTTTTTATATATATAGGCGTTATGCCCTGTCTTGTTGCAGTGTCCACAGCGCCTTTAATACTAGTCGCCTCCTTTAATGCGCGCCTTCTTCTTACCCTTCTTTCTATTACCCCGAGCACTAAACTCCTGTAGAGCTATTAAGCCTGCGCCTTTCTTAACTATTAAGGTCCCTTCGTTCTATAGGCGCTTCCTTTTACGCAATTTACGTTGCGTGGCTACCTTATTTGCTACTTAAAGCTTAGTAACCTAAGAGCGTAGAAAAATAGCTAAATGCCCTAAATTACCGTAGTTTATTTGCGATTGCCTGGCTGAACCTGCTTTAGTTAACTCCGTCTCTTAGAGGCTGTAACAACTGCCCCTATTAAAATAACGCCTATTATTTATTAAAGTTATATATATCTTCGTCCGTAATACCGTACTTTGCCTTTGTATTCTATATAAGCTTAAACTAATCCCTAATAACCTCTAGATCCTTATATTTGGCCCTTAAGTAGTCGTACTTTTGATTAAACTTAACTTTAAGCTTAGAAGTTCGCCGTATAAAGGTGCTAGCCTAGTTAACGCCTACCGGGTCCTAGTAACGCGCAGGAAGCAGTAAATCAGCCATATTCTTTATAGTAGTAAGCCGGGGCGGAAATCCTCGTGAATCCAGGTTAAGTATATGCTAAATAATAACCTCCTCCTTAGTCTTTATAAGCTTTATTAA
>KV745357.1:0-21860 GCA_001692735.1 Lepidopterella palustris CBS 459.81
TTACCTCAGCGAGCTCAGACGTGATTTTGATTGGAGCGGACATTCTATCGGACCGTTAGCAAGCTAACTAACTCTTTTCGTCCACTCCGTCCAAATCACGTCTGAGGCACTTCTGCAAAATTTGTGAGCGCGTTATTAAAATCGGCGCTGCGGACGGTGCGGATACTTAAATAACGTAACCATAAAACGCAATAGTTATTCCAAAAGTTGATTAATTATATATTAATATATAGACTTTCTAAATATCTAAGTTTTATAATTTAATAATTACTAGGTTAAAAGATTAATTTCCTTAAAGTTAAAAAACACGTTATTAGCTAACTAGAATACTATATTATATAATAAAAAGCTAGCTAATATTTATAAAATCCGCATAGATTTGTAATAGCTATTTAGGGAAACCTATTACTACTTAGTAGATACCTCGCCTTTGTGTTTTACCTTGTATATACCCGTCTAAGTCCTGCTAGCTATAGTAGAGCTTATAGAACCTATAGGACAAGATTTAAGCACTTTAGGGAGGCAATAGAACTCCCTAGTAAAAGGCCTTAATATTTATTAGGCGGGTATATCTATTACTATCTGCGCGGGCGTTTGTGGGCTAACTAGTAGGTTACCTAGTATTGTGTTTTTGCTAGGCTTAGGCGGCTTAAACTTATTACCTATTTAATGGCGCTTTTTACTTAACTATACGGGCGCATACGTAGCTAATATACTAATTAATAATAAAGTAGGTTTTACTAATTAGTCTAGTAGTATTTTAAAGGGCGTAGCTATTATAGAAGAATAGATTAATTTCTTTAAAGCTATTAACTGCTGCTATATAAAAGTCGGCCAGTTTACTAACAAAATGTGCAAAAGTCCCTTAGACCAAGGAATTAACCCCCTGTTTAGAAAGAGTTTAGCGTATATTGGCAAGCGGATACTTAATTTTCCGCTATAAATAGCAGGGGGTCAAATTTCTTGGTCTAAGCTTGCTGAGGTAAACAGAGGCGTCGTTGGGGGCTGACTTTGTCTGGCGTCTGCATCCCTCTCTCCAGGCCCTACACGTGATAATTCACTTCCATTAAGTTCAACCAAGCTCAATCTATTTTATATAATTGTTAGTAGAAAAGTGCCCAGCATTCAATCCTGCCCTGTGATGTAGCAAATAATTCTTCTTGAATCGTAGAGATGGTAGTGACAAGCTGAGTTCATGGAGTGACGGCAGTGGTCTAGTAAACCATTTATCCTCACCTTTGCTAGACTCGGGTCCCTCAACATATTCTTGCTCAAAACAAATTTCCGCAGATGATGAATCGGCGACGTTTGAATAAAGTTGCGCTAGAGTTTATGACGCCAGCTCGAGCCAAAATCTGATCTTCTATCGAACCGCGCGGCTATTGATGCGGCGGACTGTTTCGTCTGTGCCAAACATTTCCCCAGACCCTGATCCTTGAGAGAAAATGCCGAATTAGAGTTGGCTAAATTTGGAATGCAGGGTTCGATGTTGGGCCCAGATTGAGTGCTCCTAGCATGTCTGCGGTGCCTATCCTCTCCTCCCTTCCTCCACCCGCCCGCTCCCTAGCGCTGCTCCGGCGTCTTCTTCGTCTCTGTGTTCTCCTGGGAAGCCACTTACTGTAGAAAGCCGTTCGCAACGACCAACATGTTTTCTCGCGATCTTTATATGTCTCCACCTCTAGATGAGTACCGTGCATTCGAAGAAGCCCATGCAGCCGATGTCTACATGATCGATGGTGTAGAGACACCTTCCGATCGAATCGAAACCCACACAACCTTGCAAGTGCTGCTTCTCACACCCAGACAGACCGACGACCTGGGCGGCTGCAGTTTCTTCCGCTGGCGCAATGGGACGATCACAATAGCTATAATGAAGATACTCCAGCCGCCTCCACTATTCGATCGAGTGGAAGGTGCTAGTGAATAACAAGGTCGTGTCGAAGGATACAGAGCAGGACCTGGTGCTGGCACCTGTGGAATACTAGCATATGTACCTCAAGCCCAAGCTTGGGAAGCTTCTGCGGAAGAAGCTAGCACAGAACAGGCATGTTCGATGCGATGATACCGGCGTGTTCGTGTCCGTGACAGACCGCACAGAGTGTGATCCGGTCAAGCGGTTTGATGGCTTTGACATTGACTGGTCTGTTGTGGAGAAGCAGCTGATCGCATGGGGCGAGCTATTTCGACTTGGGAAGAAGCTTAAAGTCGACCTTGCCTTTAACTATGTAGATTCCCACCCGCCAACAGCAGGCACGACGAAACGAGCATCCAAAAGAGGCACATCCGCAGCGCAGCAAATGTTCGCTGCCCGTGCTGACCAGCTCGAGGCCGAACAAGAAGGCAGCGGACAACCATCCATTTGGCGAGATGTCTATGCTCTGATGCAATGTCCTGGGCCGCCATGCAATTCAGGTCCTCACTGCTGGCGTGATTCGTTCGGAAAGAAGCACTATAGGTTGCGAACGAATCACCTCAAGGCACTTGTTACTTTTGTAGAGCAAGGTAACGCACTTTGGGACCATGATGACATTCCGGAGCATATCCGAGAGCAGCTATATGCCGAGGAGCAGCAACGATTAGAAAGGCAGTCCAAGTCTTCCAACTGCTCCACACCGTTTCCGCCCATCAATGTTACAAACATGCTACCTCCCACTTCGTATGAATCATCAATGGCAAGCTCAACCGAACGTGTGGTAGTCCTAGTAAAGCCGTCTCCGGTAGTTGCTCGTCTTAATATTCCAGGACCTCGGGACTTTGCCGTAACATTGTACACTAAATGGCAGCAATCGAACGTAATCGATAAGGGATAGAAAGCCGAGTTTCAAAATGCGTGCAACTTTGTATTAGACAATGCATTAAATCTCGAACAGCTATTCCAGGACCAATATCCCGGCTTCTTTACTAAATATAGTATAAAAATAGTCGTTCCTAGGCGCCTCGTCAGTAATATTAAGGACTAGGTTAAGTAGTACAAGCTCTCTTACACGGCAGAGGCATTAGATAGATGGCGTTGATTTTGTTTAACTCTAATGTTCTAATTATCTTTTCTTCTATTATGTACCTCCTTTCCCCATCGTTCTATAATCTCTAGTGACTTAATAAGTTTATGTATATAATGTCTTGCTTTCTTAATAGTCACCTGTAAGGGTATTACTATACACTTATAGGCTAGTAGTTGCGTAGTAGCTGTTAGCAAGACTCTTTGTTTTATGGCTTAATGCGTTGCATTGCCAATAGATAGGCTCTAGAGTAATTAATATCCATGTACAATCCGGTTTAAAGGTTCTTACGCTCTATAGGCAATAATGCTATACTAATTCCATTACTATCTTATAGCAGCCGGTAACAATTTATACTATATTATTGCTTAAATTGTAATATTAGAATATATCGAATATTAAGTTAACTAAAATACTAGAATAGGTAGTAAAATATATATTCTTTTTATCGGATAATTTATTTTATAATTCTTGTTATATAACCTAGCTTTCTATTAGTGTTATTGCTATTAAATAATAGTGCTATGCAATGCTAAAGGGCTAGTGTTAAGAGCTTAATAACTAAAGCAGCTCTAAAAATTCGGCTAGCGAGTATTTTCAGCTATATTAAATATATAGTAATATAAACCCCAGTCTAGAACTTATTAATAGTCTACCCGGTATACCTAAAATAACTTTTAATATTCTCTTTTTTACTTTCTACCGAATTAATACACTACTCTAGAAAAATATTAAAGCCTTACTCTAGGCCATTTTTGTATAGTCTCTTGTACCGCTTTATAAAGGCCTTAAGCTCGGTGAAAAATTACTCGATTAAGTTAAGGTTAGGGTAATACGGCAGTAGGTATATTAGCTTAACGCTAGCTTTAGTATATATTTACTTAATCCGCTTAGTATAATAGAAGAATACGTTGTCTCTTATAAGTACTAAGTTAGGTTCCGGCTACCTCCTATAGTGGTAGAGTAGTTATTCAATAAAGTTCTTAAAGAGAGTACTATTGGTTGTTTCTTGAAATACTTAGGCAAGAATAATACTATCCTAGGTATATATAGGCAGGATTTAATAACGCTGTTTACACCAAGCGGGGACTAGCTAGTCCCTTAAAACCTAATCTATTTATTATATCTAGACTTATCTACATATACAAGGTAATAAAAGCGAAAGGATAATAAATTATACAAGTAGAGGTCTCGAAGATTGGTATTATGTCCCTTTACTACTCGGCAAGATGTTTTCTTTAACCGGCCGATAAACTTAAGGGCTCAACTAATTGCAAACAACGCTAGCAGCACTTCAAGCTTATTCTATAAAAGATAACCATTTTGTCGAGATATTAGTCTAGTCTCTTAAGCAAGCGTTCGCGGAGGGCATCGAGTATAGGGTAGGTAATAGATTAAGGGCGTCCGCCACTATTCCGGGGCCCTTTAGTGGTGCTAAAGCAGTAAAGGTTAGACCGAATATATTTAATCGAGCGGGTACTACAGCAGGCAACTTTAGCTATTTAGGTATCTTCCTGAAAAGACTTACTAAGAAGCATACCGTGGATTAAGTTACGTGTCGAGACTACGAGGTTTAGCACTATTCTAGGGATAAGTTAATGGTTTGTAGTTAGCTATTATTAAGGAAACTATAGATTGGACGGAGGTATAGTGTTAGTAATTACGTTCTACTACTCCTATAGACATTAGGTAACTAAACAACGTAACTGACTTAACCTTGTAGAATTCGCTGCAAAATAGCGGGTAAGGCGACGCTACAATAGCGGTTTCAAGTTTCGCTGAAAGTGGTAAAGCGTCAGCTCGGCCTTATATTGGGGGGAAGGCGGTTTTGCAAAGTACTATACCCCCTTACTATTACGGGCTTCAAGCTTTGACCTTTTATCTTGGTGAAAGCTTATTTGCAAGGCACGGAGAAATTGGTCTCTCAAAGCCTGGATTTTCTTTAGTTGTAATAGAGATTTTAATATTGATATATTGACAGCCTTCAGGCTCTGGATAAGCAATAATATAAGAGAGGATACAGCAAAGGATAATTTCAGCTCATCACGTGAGATACCTTTACATGACCTTGACTGCCCATACTCTGCCTAGATGGATACACTGCAATTACCACTCGCCCAACATTGGAAATGATCTCAATGCGGCATGTCTCCTGTTTCCCCCCTTATCAAAGCAAGTCATTCAATCCAAACCAGGAATAAAGCACCAAACATCACCCCCAAGCGCCACTCATCCAAACCCTCGATCAGTTTCCAAACCCACATAATCACACACCCTCCACTTAATCTTTCCTTCCCAATTCTGCCTCTACACACCACTCCACATCTCAGGGCTACTCGAGTTTGGCTGAGCTCCTCCCAAATCATCCTCACTGTGATGCTGAGGAGATCCATGAACCAATACCCTCACCTAACTATGACGGATGAACTGGCACTGAACCGCGAGACGGGGGGAAGAGCAAAATTGGCTCCTCATTTCGGTGCTGAGAGTCCTCCTACTAAGTAGGATTTATCTCTCCAAGCGGTGCTAGGGCTGGGGTTGGGGTTGGCGGCATGCTCGACAACGCGAGATGGTGGAAAGAGCTGAACCCGACGCTCGGTTCGACGCCGGGAGGGTTGGACCAGGGAAGAAGGCGCCTCCTCCAAGCCGGCCTCCGGAATGCAGCTCATATCATGATGGTTCGTAGGGCGAGTTATTTGGTGGTTCTGGATCTGGTTTTGCGATGACGTACTCTTCATTCGAGACTCGAAGCAAGAACGATGTTCTCCTCCCACACTCAACCGCGCAGAGTTGGCGGACTATATGCCCATTCAGTATGTACTAGCACGAGGCGAATAAGGCACGACCTTCTGCACCGTACTGAGACGAGCAGAAAAGTGAAGGATGAACTTTCACATAGCGAGGCTCGCGGCTTTGTGAGCGCGCGAGGCAACGGCGGCAGACCTTGTTGAATAAATTGTTGACTCAAAAGTTAAAGGCGTCTTGCTCTTCATCCACCAGGGTGAGATGGACTTCAGCGACTGAACCTGGTAGGTGCGGATTAGTTAACGGGATGAGATGGCGGTGGTAAAGGCTCAGATTCTCCATAATATGCTGCGTTGAAACATCTTCTGGTTCCACAGGACACTCTTCTTCATATTGAACGTCATTAACATCCCCCACTTGCTCAAGCGGGCAAGCATAAGGCCATTGGACAGGAGCATCCAGCGGGCGAGGATGAGTGACAGTCGATTGTATAGGCCCGCTGTTTGCATGATCCGCCAGCTTAAGATCAAGACCAAGAGTTCCGTGCTTCACTCCTCACACCGTATGTAGCTTACTACCAATGAAGGTGCTCGGAGGATTGAAGGATGTACAACAATGTAGCGGTCGGTGGAAGTATGCCATATTGGCCGTTTTGTAGACTACTGAATTATAAATGGTGGGTATTAGGGAAATGTGACGGTTAATATCGTAATGAATTTGGGAGATGTCAATCGTATTGTTATCATTGTTAGGGATTCGTGTTTAGAGAGTGGAAAGGTTGATGGTGCCGTCGCGTGGTGCACGGATAAGGTGATGGAGGAGTGTGGTGCTGTGAAGGTTTATGTGTAAAGGGTCATGGGGAAAGTCGCGCATGGTCTTGGAATCGATGTCCCTTCCCCAGCCCAGACCAGTCCGGCTCTACAACCCTCGACCACGACCTCGGCCGCAACCTCCACTGCAGCATCTACCTCGACTTTAATGTCATGTTGGCTAAGGATTCAGCCTTCACATCACTACTGTCGATCGTTTATGCGTCAGGGAGCGGTGAACTGTATATAACCCCCTCTATAGCCTCAATGAAAACGGCAGAGGTTTCCTCCTCTTTTGGCTGCACGCAGCTAGCCGACATGTCAACTTCATGCTCGATTCGGGGCTTGCATTTTTAGCCTATATAAATCGTCCACCCGCCGCCACCATCTCTAACTTGCCGATATTTGTTTAGGATATACAATACATAGCGATGCGAATTTTGAGAGCGTGTCCAGTGTGTTTGCTGAGAATGGGCGGGAGTGAGGATGGAAGATATGAGATTTTAAAATTGGGAATAAAGCTGGGATTTCGGGAATAAGGCGGGAATGACACTGTCGATATCCATATCTAAGATCGAAAGAGATGGCGGTCTCAAAATTAACTACCTACCCACGACGTTCGGGCGTGAAAATTTAAGTGCATATAAATTTGTATTGGAGTAGGTGTAGCTGTGTGTAATTCCTCTCTTCCGTCTGTAGAGTAAAAGAAATATCCAATGGATATCGGCGATCAAAAGTATGAGCCAAATAAAGGCCGCAATGGTGTCGCCCTCAAAGCCATAAGCCTCAAGAAAATGCTCTCCTGACATTGCCCTTGAAGGACCAAACCAAACCCACTCACCATGATAAATAACCCCCAATGATATCATGATCGAAATAGATATACCAAGTCAAACCAATATACTGGCCAGCTTACGCCCATGCACCATCGTATGCAATCCCCCATATTCTCAAATAGAGTAGAGTCAGGAGATGGTGCGACGCCCAGACCCCGGAGATATCAAAGAGTCAACAGAGAAAAAGAATGGGGCAAGAGAAATTTCAACGCCCAGAGTCCAGAGAAATCAAAGAGTGGTGAGAGGAAACTACGCTTACCCCATATCAAGCATCTCATTCCTTGCTGCCATAACACCTCACGCCCCACCTCAACCCCGCTCTCACCTTCTTCCTTGCAGTCTCCACAGTCCACTGCAGCATTCTCATCCCCCACTTCGGATCATTCTTCTCATCGCTCTCAACCCACGTCTTCGCAACCCCCTCATCAACACTCCCCTCCGACTCCGCCTTTAGTATCCTCCTCAGAATCTTTCCCGTGGGATTCCTCGGAATGGCGTCGGTGAAGACGACTTCCTGCGGGATCTTATAATTCGCCAGACTCTTCCTCGCGAAATCCTTTACCTCTTTCTCGTTGAGCTCACATCCTGGCCGGACCACGACAAACGCCTTTGGAATCTCGTCCTGGCCATTCAGAAGTCCTACGCCAATAACGCCAACGTCGATGATATGTGGATGCAGCAGCAACACGCTTTCGATCTCGCCAGGCGAGACCTGCCACGCACGGACCTTGATAAGATCTTTTTTCCTATCAACCACAAACCATTTCCCTTGGCACCGATACCCGATATCACCACTATAAAGCCACCCCTCCGAATCCACGCTCTCATCCGTAGATTTCTTGTTGCCCAAGTACCCCAACATTGGCGCTGGTGCTTTAATAACCAACTCACCGACCTCGTTGTCTTGGGTGAGAATATTATTGTCATCGTCAACGACCTTGACATCGAAGCCGGGCAGAAGTCTCCCGATGCTGTCGTCTTGGGATAGCTCGGGGTACGGCATCTCAGTCACCCATCCTACCTCCGTCATACCCCATACCTGTGCAATGCGTGCGTCTGGGTGGAGGTGTGAGTACATTGGTAGGGTGTTGGAGTACTTGATTCCCGCGCCGCCTGTCCAGATTTGGCGGATGGATTGCATGGCTTCTTTTGTGCAGAGAGGAGATTTGGGCAGGCCGATGAGAACGGGCGGTGCGACGTATGTTTCAGTAATCTGGTATTTGGCGATAGACTCGACGAATTGCGCTGGCTGGTACCGCCGCATGATGTAAATCGGATCGCCATAGCGAATGCTGGCGGGCACAAGCGGTGTTGCAAACGCGTGAAACTGGGGCAGACAGAGGAGGCGGATAGACTGGAGTTTGTTTTGTTGTTAGTAGCGTTGCGAGAAATTGGATCGACATCTCCGCCACGTTTGTCCAAGGGTGCGGATCTCGCGTTAAAGGACTGAGGCTTACAGAATAGGACAGATTCGGCGGACTGCGGCGCAAAGCAGCCTGGGAGACAAGGTACGTATGTGGAAGCATAGCCATTTTCGGAAGCCCAGAAGTCCCACTCGTGCTGCTGTATACAGCTACCGTGGCCGCAGGGTCTTCAACGCTGACCCAATCGCTCTCGCCGTGTCGCAGCAGAGCTTGCCATGACCGGATGCCGGAGTCGGTGTCTACTTCTCCCACATCGAATACGAAGATGGCAGATCTCGGGATACCGCAGATTTTAGCCGCTGCAATTGTCACACCTAGCAAGGACGGCTGTGCGATGATTAACTTTGCCTGAGTTAACTTGAGGTGATGTGTCATCTCCGGGGTAGTGTAAGCTGGATTAACGCCGGTGAACCTCGCGCCTGCCCCGACAACTCCGAGGTAGACGGCAGTGAAAAAGATCTGGAAGGAGCGAGGGCCTAGTATCAGTACCTAACTCCAGAGCTCGACGATGGTCGAGGGGATTTACTGACATCATTGAAGCTGTTTATGCAAACACAGTCTCCGGGCTGGATGCCTTGTGATTTCAGTCCTGCTATAAGTTGACGCACGACTGTTCGGAGCTTGTTGAAAGTGAGGTAGCGTGATGGGTTGGCCGCATCGATGAGAAGCTTGAAATACATCAGAGGAGAAGGTATTCGCAAATCAAACATGTGAGGCTTACCGGCTTATCTTTTTCCTCGGTCTCGCATGTGAGAGTCCATGACACAAAATCGGTGGCTTTGCAGGAATCCATGAGAGCGACGATGCAGCGAAGGGATAGGTTGAAGATTGGTGTACGGCGAAGGAGGATTGGACGTTTTCCAGCTGCCACGCTCCCGAGATCGGCGTAGGATTAGGATTGCAGATAAGAAGCCAGATTGTGAGATTGAAGATAGTACATCCAAGTTCGGAAACTACGATGCAGGCCGACCAGAGAGAGAGAACAGTGCTAGAAATGCAAGAAGCCAATGCAGCCGTGGGTTACTTGAGCGGGATGCGTTCCTAGCTCAGCACATCATGGATGGGCAGTACCGGCAGAGAAGGACACGAGACTGAGGTGAGAGTTCATGGTTGGCCGGGAACTATGGCGACATTGAAGGTCGAATATCAGCGGTGAATGAATTGGATGGTCGAATGCTGTGACCTCATTAGATAAAAGCGGAAAAGCTCGTCAACATATGTCCCTCCTTGAGGATATAGTCTAGCATCATGTAGGAAGCGTAAGAAACCATTCCCGCTCTTATCGAGCCACCAATTTCATATATTAATGATAAACTCTCGATACATAGTCTTCATCGTACGGAGGCTATCAAGGTGGAGCCAGACACGATCCGCTGCAAAAGAAATCAAACCTTGAAGTCATATCAGTCCATCTCCATCCCATCACGTCGCCAGAGTCGGTCTCTCATTTCCGCCGGCTTCAAAAGGAACGCGGCGAGACATTTACGTCCGAGTGGCTCTTTGACGGCCAGAGGAATGCTGACTGGAATGTCTTCGGCCCTTCACGGACGGACAAGCGCCGTGCCATGGTCCTCAGGTTGGGGGCTGGAGGGAGCACGTAGCACCCTGCATGCTCAAAGCAGACCCATTTTGTGACTTGCATAACTGAAGGTACGAGATTGGTAAGTGGTGAGCATCTCAGACAACGAATATGGAAGTATCAGGCCGAGGCGAGTATATAAGCAGCAGCGGAAGGACGATGGGTGTTAGCCAGGGAGCTGGTCGAAGATAGACAAGGCCTAGAAGTGATTCGCGTAATGCAGACAACCTGATAACTCGCATGTGGATGGGGCAATTGTCGTAGGAAAGGAAGAATGGTGAATTGTTGGGGGTGAGCTCACCACCATTACAGCTCGCGACAGGCCCATTGGCGGAGTTACCGCCGAGGTAAGGCAGCCGTCAAGAGGGAGAAACTTGTTCCATTGGTATATTCGTCGGCATCGAGTACCAGATTTCGACTCCACGTTATCGGACCGTGCCGCTTGAATCGATTCGTGTGGCTTGAGGACGCCGGCAAGAAAATGTTGATGGAACGGTCTGAAATCTGTAGGCACTCCGATGATTAGCGCGCTGCAGAGTGTGGGTTGGTGGCTGGAAAGCCGGATCAAGGGCACGGAGATAGACGAAGAAGTTCGAGTTGAGGATAGCGAGGCGCGCATGAGGATGCAGAGGATACAGCCCTGTTGCTGTGGTTGGGGGCTTCTCGCAGGGCTTGGCTGGGCGCCAAATCACCACCACCACCACCACTACAACAACAACAACAACCTTACCCATTTCCTGGTTCTACGCGTACGAGACCCAGGCGCATGGTAATATCAGTGTCTGTTGATTATGTCTGGGTACATGAACTGTACATGATGCTGACATCAGCGGGCATACACCCTCTTTTGAACAGACATGCGCTCATCAACTTCTAACCGGTGCTCCAACTTCGCCCCCGCGCCGCCGCATTCACCGTTCTGAAAAAGGATTCTGAAGGACCCGCAGAAGTCCGGTCCACGCCAAAATCGATACGAAGACTGCTGGCCTGCAGACGATTTCCGCTCGGTTGACGTGGCAAGGCCATTCATCTCAAGCGTATTCGTTCCTCCACTGTGGCTTCGGATGCGAAGGTCTGCAGCAAGGATGCCAGGTGCGGCGAAGCTCGTGGATCCATTCCTGCAGACTCGTGGAGCGAAATATGCGAATCAATCTATTTTGCTCGGCGTCAGATAGTTCGGACGCTCCAATCCGTTTGCGTTCGCAGACATCTAGCTGGGACATGCACATGCCATTATGGTAAAAGCAGCCACAATGCCTTAATTGGACAAAGGCTTCCCGAAGTACTCGCCACCCACTGAGCATGAGCTTTTCGTGCCTTGGATGCCAGAATTTGGAAGATGTCTTCCTATCCGGCCAATCAGTCTGTCGTCTTTCCGTCTCCTTATTTAGTTTATAATCTTGTTCAGGCGCTTTTCTACCTCCTATATGCTTCTGTCTCCAGTCGTATGCAATGTCTTAGATCGCGTCCTCCATGCCTTTATAAGCATTCTTCAGTTCCATGCAGATTGTTGAATACGAACAAAGAATTCAAAACCCTTGCAGCAAACGCATCAGGGAGCCTAAAGTCACTGTTATCCCATACTTTGGTCCTTCATCCAAGTTCTCTACATTATATGACATGGCCGCCACGGGAAAAGGAGACAAGAAAAACAGCAATACCTTTAGCGCAGAAGAGTTTCAAAGATACGAGAAGATGTTGCAGGAGCAGATAGCCAAGAACACGGTGCCCAAGCCGGATCCCGTGATGACTATCCACATGCGGGGCGACTCAGCAACGGAGGTTGACATAGAGGAAGGCTTCAAGCAAGCCCGCGATCTAGAGCAAGGGATACCGAGCACAACCCATTCTTGCGGTACCAGTGAGGCGAGTTGCACATCTATATCCACCTCAACTTCCACCTCTACAATCCTGTCGAAGAGTGATGGCCTCCCTAACAAGCGACAAAACCGAATCCTGCGAAACCTGCGCCACACCTTCCTCAACGTTTATCAACGTCTCTTCTCCCTCGCCTTTATCGGAAACATGATTGCCTTTACCGTCATCCTCGCTCGACACCGCACCGCATCTCATCTTCCACTTTCCGATCTCGCCACCGCCGCCTCCGCCAACATCACTGTCGCGATTCTCGTCCGGCAAGACTACATGATCAACTTCCTCTTCCGCCTCTGCTGGCTAGTCCCGCACTCCGCCACTCTCCGCCTCCGCTGCATGCTCGCCAAAGTATATGAATACGGCGGCGTGCACAGCGGCGCCGCCTTCGCGAGCGTCGTCTGGTTCCTACTCTTAACAATCACCATCACGATCGACTATTCTCAAAACGTGACCCCCTACTCTCTTCCAATCTTCATTCTAACCCTCATCCTCCTAACCTTATTCCTCACCATTCTAATCTTCACGCTCCCCGCCCTCCGTCGTAAATACCATAATATATTCGAATACACGCACCGCTACCTCGGCTGGATCAGCATCGCTCTCTTCTGGGCCGAACTGCTCCTCCTCACTTTCTCCATTGCCCACAAGACTTCGAAAACCCCGGCTTACGTCCTCATCCGCCTTCCAACATTCTGGTTCCTTGTCATCACAACCGTCCACATCATCCTCCCCTGGCTCTTCCTCCGCCGCGTAACAGTAACTCCTGAAATCCTCTCCCAACACGCAATTCGAATCCGCTTCCCGGACACTGTCCCTCGTGTCACTGGGCTGGCGATCGCGAAACATCCGCTCGGGCAATGGCATCCCTTTGCTAGCTTCCCCGACACCACTGGTAACAACTCTCCCACTTTTTCTGCCGCTATAAACCCTAGCAACCCCACCAAACCACTCTCAACAAGTGGGTGCTCCCTCCTCGTCTCTCGCGCCGGCGACTGGACCACCGACGCCATCGCTAACCCTCGCACATCCTACTACCTCCGCGGCCTCCCGCGCACAGGCGTTCTCAGTATGGCCTGTATATTCTCTAGAGTTGTGATTGTTACCACGGGATCTGGTATCGGGCCCTGCCTCTCATTTCTGCTCTCCCAATCCCAGGCCACCACCCCCTCCAGCCCCGCCAGCCTTACTCACAACGTTCGTCGTACTCACCACACCCGCCGGACTCACAGCCACATAATCTGGTCCACCCCTTCGCCCCTCAAGACCTACGGCGCCGAGATATGTGCACTGGTTATGGGGGCTGATGAAGGGGCAATGGTGATTGATACTAGGGAGAGCGGGAGACCGGATATGGTAACCCTGGCGTGGGAGATGTATAGGAGGGTTGAAGCGGAGGCAGTATTTGTGATTAGTAATCCGGCGTTAACAAGGAAGGTGGTGTATGGGATGCAGGCGAGGGGTGTTCCTGCTTTTGGGCCGATCTGGGATTCGTGATGTGAGGTGGGTGTGGAGGGAGGTTTCAATAATGATGAAGATATGGATAGGTATACAGACGTGCATCTTATGAAGCATGAAATTGAGAATCCTTTAAATGAGTGTTTTTGCCTATCGCTCCTTTATATTGCCGACCTAGTACTTTCGAATACGAAAAGCATGCGCAGAACGTGCTCATATATATGGCTTTATCCAAACTCGAGATGCTCCAGAGACCGCCGCGGAGTCTGGGCGGAACGGAGTTACAATGGAGCCACAACATACAACCCCCCGTACGGATTGCTAACGTCTCTTCGTGTCTAGCCACCAATCTTCGAGATTTACACTATAATTTGTACATGAATCCTCCTGGGCCGTATTATTTACAAAAACCAGTATTGGGTAGGTCCCCCTTGTGCTTGTAGAACTCCCTGACAACTCTCCCTCACATTCCTTGATTAAAAGCCTGTCCCATTCCTCGCTTATGCAATACATACGTTTCCTCCCTTGTTTTTGGGAACCTCTTGCCTACTCGACATTTTAAGAATTCGCCATACACCCTCGACAAGGTTCAAACCGGGCGAGTTGGCAGGCAGGCCACCCACATGAGACGATTGGCCATTTGGCTACCGAGTCGCCCGGGTCCGCACAAGCTGCATGTGCTGTAGTTTCCCTCTTCCACAATGACCGCGCGCCCAATTCCAACGCCGTAGAGCTCGTAAAACAACACGTTTGAAAATTGCCTTGGAGCAGGCAGAACGCGTTGTGCGTACTTGTCTAAGCTAAATCATGCCCCAATTGTCCATGGCCCATTGTACCCGGGGGGGGGGTCCCTTTCCCTCGACCCGATGGAGGCGCCAGAGTATCATTTACCGACGTACGCTGGTTAGGCTTTAATATACAATCCAATACTCGGGGAGATACTTTTTTCTTCTGCTTGGTTATCTTTGTTAATGTAGACTCGGACTCTTCCGCAATGGAAGGGGGCCTCGTCTGTACGAATAACGCGGTCCCATTAAGACTGCTACTGATTCTCGTGTGTTTGGGCCCAAATCTGGCGGTTTTTCATATTCTTTTATACTAAGAGGAGGCTTTTCTTTTGCAGCTCGTTGAGCGTAGGCCTCTTTTCGAAGGTTGTTATTAGTTAGAGCAGTGGCTGATGCGAATCATGGAAAAGGAACTGAAGATTGCATTGAGAGGGGACTATGGCCTATATACTAGGGAGAGAGCTGTTGGACCCCTTGGTAGGGGGTGGCTTATGATGATACAGGCGATAGAACGAGAGCTATAACGCTGTAGCCAACGGCCGCAACAAGAAAGCTTCTTGCATATGTTTATTAATTCCAATCTCGTGGGCTATTTTGTTGCGGGATTTAAAACGTCAGATTCGGTTGAGAGTTGGATGAGCAATAAGCCGCTGTCGAATCGGCGTTGTAAGAATAGAACGACGGCCTTGAGGCTTTGTAGGAGTAAATAGGTTGCCCAAGGCGATAAGCAACTGTAGTTTGAGGTGTTTCAGGCTCACGAGCGATGTGCGACTGCGTCCAACGAGCTGTGTAATAGAGGCAGTTTATACGGGCGCGTTCGGAGCGAGTAAGCCGTCGTTGTGGGGCTTTGGGAGACATTGGCTGGACAGTATTCAGGTTGGGGTAAATATATACAGATTACTCAGTAGTGCTCGAAATTTCCATGTTGCTGCACTAGCAATTCGCGCAGGGGGGGTGGTTGTGCCAACATACCACCCGGTGGAACGTGTCTCCGCAATCCACGGCAAACGGTCTAAAAGTTGCCGAAATAGGTAATTTTTTCTTGGCAGTCGCATTGTGTCTGCGGAGGTGACGGTTGCAACGTGGGTAGGAATGTGTCCCCGCGACCCGCGGGAAACTTGGATAGTTATCTAAATAGAGAACGTTTCCTCTGTACACGATGTGATCAAATACGCCTACGTAGGTATCAAATTGCAGATTGCCAAACATGTACAATCTCCATACTGTACGTCCATAACTCGTCCCTCTCCTCCTCTTCTCCGTTCTCCTCTTAAAACACCCTCAAACCTGCTCCTTCCGTCAAGCCTCCCCTTCGGCCCTCCCTCATCAATCCCCCACCCCAGCCCCCTCCCGCGACCTAAACTCCATAACAGGCCCATCCTTCCAACTCGCAAACCTATCCTGGATCTGAAACTCCCCAGTCCTCTCCCTCCCCACCTCCGCACCCACTCTGCCCTCCCCTAAGGTCGTCCCTGGGCTTAACCTCACATCAAACAACCACAACACTCTCGCAATCGTAAGCGTCAATTCCACATACGCAAGCCCCTTCCCTATACACCCCCTTGGCCCAATACTAAAGGGGCAAAAGGCCGAGTGGGCAGTAGGGAGATGTGATGGGAACGGGTTAGGGCTGGAGATTTGGGGACATGAGGAGGAGGTGGGAGTGGGAGTGGGAGGGGGAGGGGAAGCGAGCCAGCGCTCGGGGATGTAGTCAAAGGGCCGGGGATAGTAGTCTGAATTGTGGTGGATAGCGTAAGTTGGGACGCCTACGACGGCGCCGGCGGGGATGTGGTGGCCGTCGACTTCGATGCCGCCGGAGAGGACGGCGCGCGGGAGCGAGCCTGGGACTGGAGGCGTCATGCGCATTGCTTCGTCGATGCAGGCGCGAAGGTATGCACATCCGCTGAGGGTAGGGCCGAAGACGATATCCTCGACGGAGGAAAAGGCTTCGCGGACCTCTTGCGTAAGTTTTGCGAGGGTCAAGGGGTTGTGCACGAGGTAGAAGAATGTCGCCGCCATGGCTGTCGAGGTGGTATCTGAGCCGGCGATAATGAGCAAGTTACTCTCGCCCCAGAGCTCGTTGTTGCTAAAGCCTTGCCCGGTTTCCGGATCCCGCGCATTGAGGAGGTGGAAGAAGAAGTCCTGGCGGTCGATGTCGAGGCCGAGTTTTGTGCGCGATGCGGCTTGGGTGCGGCTATATTGCATGTATTGGGCTCGTGTGGCGGCGATTTTGGGGAAGAGAAGCTTGTCGAGGTGGTATTTGTGGATGGTGAGGTGGGTGCCGCACTGAGCATTGTTAGAATAGTGTGCGAATGCTGCAGTCCAACCGTGTACAAGGAAACGGGAGCTTACAATCAAGTGTCTATGAGCAGCCTTGCCAACTAAATCCACTGCAAATCGATTTGTTGGACTTTCGAGCATGCCAAATGCTTTTCCAAATACGAGGTCGCCCATGATGTCAAAAACAAGCCAGTTGCACCAATTTGCCATATTCAATCCTTGCGTCCACTTCTTCTCAACCCCGTCGCCGACTGTCATCCCCCCGTTTCCCCCTTCATGTGCGCGCTCTCCAAGAATCCGACAAGCCGTCCTCACATTTGCGAGAATGTACCTCTCTAGACTCTTCACTGCACTATCCGAAAACGCGTGCGACAACACCCTTCTCTTTCTTGCATGCACCGTCTTATCAATCGAGCTGTGCGTATTGTATGTGTTCTTGTTCGCTGGGAACGCAGTATAGAAGTCCGATTTGCGCACATTGGCACGGAAACCGTAGATTGTTTTCAGTCCAGACACGGTGTTTATAGAGAGATCATTTGGCCCAACTCGCACGATGGAACCGTATTTGAGGTGGCTACGCCATAATTCGAGGTGTCGGTCGCCTTTCCAGGCGTGGTAGGCTAGGTGGATGTCGGTGATTCGGGCGAGGAAAGGGCCGGGGTAGCGGGAGAGAGGGTGGAGGGTGAGTCTGTAGATTATCACAAGAAGGATCTTGGAATATGGTGTTAGTATACCTGACCGTAATGCTGCGGGGAGCTTCCGAGGGTGGGATGGATAGCGCCTTACATATACAGCTAAGCTCGACAAAAGGACTGAGAGTAGGAATAAAGGGGATGTGATAAGTCGGTGAATGACGTTCACCAGCAAATCCATCTTTGATATTCGTCACTCCGCTCAATTTCTCAAATCTGAACGACGGCAGGTGTTGCTTTCCAGAGACAAAGGATCCATCTCCTCCATATTATACTCATTACTTGGAACCCCGCAAAATAGTAACCATCCCCGCGACCTGTGACAAAGAAACCACTCGCATCCGTGCCACCCTATGGTCCAAATTCTCAGCTGTCAGCAAGTGAGATGCCAAATGCGTACTGTGGTAGCCGGTTCAGAACGCGTTTCTGTGGGTTACGCCGGTTAGATGCGGCTGTGGTAAGCTTAGTTGGACGTCAGCCGCTAGCATAGTGCATCGAGGTAAACTGGCGTCATGGGATCTGGCTAGGTGAAGGTACTGTGGAAGGGTGGAGGGGTTTGGGATATCGATGGGATATCGAAGGGATATGAAATGTGGTTAGGTAGCGACGGCGAGATAAGATGTTGGAGATTCTACTGCAGGAGGCCTCTCATAGTGCTCGTGTCATGGAGATTGCTATTGTACGTTTTAAAAGAGCCTAATTATTAAATACAGTGTGAGGCATTTGAGCTGATGGGTTATAAATTAGAGAATTGAGAGAGGGTTGGGCCGGCTGTTGAAGGCAAAAGACGGAAAAATGAAGTGCGCACGTGACAAGGAAAACTACCAAGTCAGGTGGAGATAAGATAGAGGATGAACAGAACCCCGAACCGAAAATTTCTGCCAGTCAAGCACAATATTATTCGTCTTTACGTTTTGTCTCTTTTTTAAATTCTCCTTTGACAGATTTCTTCCACACATATGAAGGGCAAATATCGGAATATGGCACTTGCCGTGGCAGGATGCCGTTACTTCGAGTCCCATCTCTTCAATGCGCGGCATCAACGTGTTCGACATGAATGAAATGCAGACGACTTGCTCACCTTTAATATCGGGCAAGCTGCTCCAAGGAGTTGGTGTATCCTTTGATTACTGGCAGCCGGGTCTTGGCTGATCCATCTTTTCTGACTCGTATCATCCGGGAACCATAATCGTTCGACCCGTTGTGCCGTTCCAACGAAGGGTAATCCATGCACGGCCGCTCGCGTTGCAGGCATGAACACCTATCTCGTCAAAATCAATGGAAGGAAATATAGAATGCGTATTCGAAGCTCAGTAACTGCGGACCAACACGTTGGAACCAGATAAATCTCCGCTGTCCCTTCCACTCACGGTTTAGCCTTCCAATATTGTGGCATTTCAGACACGTGGGCATGTCGCCTTCAGCGGCTCTCCCGGGAGCTCTAACGATCCTTCCCGGATCATGGATGTTCCTAGAACATAGATCATATATTTGAAGTCGTGGCCATCTCATCTCGTTCTCTCGTTGTTACTTTGTCTCTCATTGATCCTTCGCTGTCGAGTTTTCTCGAGGTCCACTCCTTACTTTTGCTTTACTGCCGTTCCAAAATGCCGTCGTTATACACATTGTCAGCGGTACTAGTGTCACTCCTTCAGATTTCATTTGTTCGATCGACCTCATTACCAATCGTAGACCTTGGATACCAGAGACACCAGGCAATTTCATACGATGTAAGCCGAGAGAACCTTGCCAAGTTTCTTCTACCACAGTTCAGACATCTCTGTCCCTACTTACACTCATTATTACAGACAACTTGGGGGTTCTACAACTTCTCCAACATACGCTATGCCGCCCCCCCAACAGGGAACCTCCGTTTTCGCGCCCCTACAGCTCCAGCAATAAACAGGACCGCCGTTGATACAGGAAGCGTTAATCGCATATGCCCCCAGTCATTCCCTTATTGGGCCATTGAAGGCATCGAGTTTCTAGTCAATTACACGCAAGGTCTCGCATTCAATGCAACGGGAATGACAATACCGAATCTGCCCGCTCAGCCACAGGACCCTCGAGCTACTGAAGACTGCCTCTTCCTTGATGTCATAGTCCCTAAGGCTGTCTTCGACGGTGGAGACGCTACCAGTGGTGGCGCTCCTGTTGTGGTATGGATACACGGTGGTGGCTATACTCAAGGCCACAAGCAAGCATCTGGAGATCCGGCTGGGCTCATCTCTAGAAGCAAATCCTTCTCGGCCAATGGTATCATTTACGTTTCGATCAATTATCGACTGGGCGCATTTGGCTGGAGTTCGGGAGCAACGCTTACAGCAGATGGTGTGGCGAATGCTGGATTATTAGATCAACGATTTGCCCTGGAGTGGGTGCAGATGTACATCGCACTGTTTGGTGGGAATCCTGATAACGTGACTGTGATGGGAGAGTCGGCTGGAGGGGCTTCTATCATGTCTCAAATCACAGTAAGTAGCAATATGTCACGATTAAATTGGCGGGTGGTAACTCACTGTCATGTTCCAGGCGTATGGCGGGAGCAAGGGCCCTGTACCCTTTAATCGCGCCATTGCTCAATCACCAGCTCTTTGGCCGACACCATCTTCCACCGTTGAGGAAAACACCTTCCAGGCTTTCCTTCAGCTCCTCAACGTCTCGACTTTGGCGCAAGCCCGAGCCTTGTCTTCCGACGCTCTGATCACCGCCAACTCTCTGCAAGTTGGCGATCAATCCGCTTATGGAACCTTCACGTACGGCCCTGTAGTCGACGGGACGTTCGCGCCTGGCCTTCCAGCCATTCTCCTCTCCCAGGGCAAGTTTGACTCCACCGTCTCAGTTATGGTCGGACACAATGCGGACGAGGGACCTCTCTTCACCAACCCCGCCGTTTCTGACACGCCGAGCTATATCGCTTACCTCCAAGGCATGTTTCCCACCATGCCCACAGCAACTCTGAACCAAATCTCGAATTCGATTTATCCGGCTTTGTTCGATGGCTCGCAACCGTACACCTCGCAGCTTGGTCGCGCTATTCTCACAGCGTCGGAGTCGCTGATAGCGTGTAATACGTTTTTCTTGGACACGGCTTTCAAGAACAAGACCTTCTCCTACGTTTTCGACGTTCCTCCTCCCATTCATGCTCAAGATATCGCTTATACGTACTATGTCGGCGATGGGTCGGATGCCTCAACTGTGCTCCCAGCTGTAGCACAGCCAATGCAAGACTTCCTCGTAAGCTTCGCCGTCAACGGCACGCCGAGGAGCGTAGTCTCCGGCGTGCCGACTTTCCCAGCATATGGCAAGACAGCAGCGATTTTAGACCTTTCGGCGACAGGTATTGTGCAGAAAACCGACCCGGCAGCGAACTCGCGGTGTGTATTTTGGCAGACAGCTGCCTTTCAGTAGTAGGGCCGTGTAAGGGAGATTCTGCGGGGTAGAGCGCTTGGAAGATGTTCGAAGCAGATTGGTATCCGCGACGGGAATGAATATTGTAATTAGAATTGAAGACTTTAGACGCCATCACTACTGCTATGAGTAATTTTTAATATTACTTTGAGATCACATGGGCACACTAGTATCAGCACAATTGATTGCATGGCTCGCTTGCAGATAATTGTTTGAATGTTATTCTGACGCAGCGGCCTAATTGGTTCAGGGAGATGGGTCCGGCTTGGCATGGGCGTTATCTTCTCAGCCCCAAGGCCTCACATCTCCGGTGCCGAAGCTTTGCCTGTGTCAGATTTGACACCAGCAATCTTCCTCGAGCTCCCGACCTCCATAACTAACCTCCTGTCATCGGCGATAGGGCCAGGATGGGGCTGCAAGCTTTTGATGCCGTGAAGGAGGGAGCTATCGTTTCGCTTCTCGGCTATAACTGATGCATTCCCCGCCAGCAATGGCTGAACCTGTGGCAAAGCCACAAACTGTTCATCTTTTGATTTTCTCTCCATTTCCTAGCACCACCACCATTATTCGTGCGCTCCCTGGCACGCCTCTGCTGTGCCTGGCGGCTTCCCCGCCCTCCATCTATTTTCGCGTGCATGCACGATCAAGAATCAAACTCACTTTTGGCTTACGCAATGTGCTTCCTTTCGTTCACCCACTTGGACGAAAGAGATTTTTGCTCTATAAACGAGCCTTGGGATGAAGGCGCGCCATTTGAACTTTGGGGCATTCCCTTTGAGTCGTGGACAAATCAGCCCATTCATCCTGGTGGCGACACCCATTCATCCTGGTGGTGACACCCATTCATCCTGGTGGTGACACCCATTCATCCTGGTGACAATACAACGTTCATCCTGGTGACAATACAACGTTCATCCTGGCGGTAACTGCCGTACAAGGGGTAACACATTCAAGGGGAATCTACAGTACA
>KV745358.1:9326-21889 GCA_001692735.1 Lepidopterella palustris CBS 459.81
CCCCCCCCGAGACCTCTCGAAGTGCCCCAACCAGTTTGCCCCATCCCATGCAACAAGTACCTTGCTCGATACGTAATTCCGACTTTCGATATACATCTTCGTACCCTTTTTCACAGCCTCTGTACAGCGCTGCAAAAAGACACACATCTCAACTTCCATCTCTTACATACCTCTATTTGTAGTAAGCCGTAGAGCTTCGAAGCCAGCCATCGCTAAAGGGGGGATGGGGGGTAGAAACTGCAGTGCTAAGAGCTTGTTTATTTTGCGATTCAGAAGCTCCTCATATCGCGTAGACCGGATCGGAAACATTCACGCCATCATTGCGAGCCGGAGCTCTCATATAGTCGACCAGATCGGACGTCTATTACATGCTCAGGGCCTAATGGTTGGTGAGGACATCAGAATGCTATTTTTGAGCGTCTGGGGTTCGTTGACGGCTTGATGATCGGAGGGGTCTATCGAGCACCTGAGGTGTGCTATTACTCAACTCTTATACAAGAACCAATGTTTTATATGGATCCGGGCCTTGTGGCTCCCATGATTATGATACAAATCTTGCATTGCCCTTCCTATTCTCTTGTTCTTCCGCCCCGGTCATGCTGTCCGCCGTATAGTCCTTGCTAGCTGTTTCTATGTTTTCTGAGTCCATTACTCGCTGCGAAGACGAAGGAGTTCGGTAGGGGTGTTTGTTTTTTGGGTTGGGGGATGGGAAGTTCCACTCCTAAGAGAACTAAATGCTGGCGGAAGCAGTCGATGTGCCACCCGCTAAAGGCAACAACGGTAGCAAGACCAAAGCCGTTCAAAGAGTCGAGGAGGGATTGGTGAGTTGATTGACGTGGAAGAGGGAATGGATGGGTGTTGATGGTGTGTGGAGCTGGACTGATCCAAGTATTTTGCGCAGTAGGGTTGCGAGTATTCTTGTGCGTAATTTTGGCGGCTGTAGAGAAGATTTCATGCGTTATGCCGCGGTGAACGGTTATGAATATTGTGGTGTAAGTGGATGGCTGAGCAAGAGATAGTCGGAGATTTGATATGGTCCTGAGCGGAACACTGAGAATTTTGCGTTCTTGAAGATGAGTCTGCCGTGTTGATAGCTGGACAAGGCGACGGTTCAATAATGGTTGCGAGGGTAAAAGGAAGCTTGGAATTAATGCCGTGTGAAAGAGACTGTTTTCCGGTCGAGTAGAAGTCTAATTTACTCGCTGTGCACTGCCGTCAATGAAAGAGCTTTGAGGAATACTGGATGCCAGAGGATTGCCTGCGTTGGGGCATCTTAAATGGAGGCCTCGGAAGACACTATGTCCCAGCGGCTGGCAAAGCAGCCTTTAAATCCCTTAAAACCTTCGCAGCGACTTCGATTGTCTCTTCCGGCAGACCTAAAAAACATGAGCAAGACCATTTTCGTGGATGAAGGGTGTAAGCAAACATACCCGCAACGCGAGCGACTTTCAACGCATGCGACTCCCTATTGACGCCTTTTCGTAGCCGATGAATATACGAGAAAGCCCCATTGGAATCTTCGGCAACGTCGGTGCAGTAGCATTCCAACTGCTGAAAATCCTTTGTCATATCGGCCAGTAAATGGAAGTGTGTCGCAAATAACGCGCGACATTGGTTGACGTGGTACATGTGGTAGAGACAAGCATATCCGATAGCGATACCATCTTCAGGCGTGGTCCCGCGGCCTATTTCGTCCATTATAACCTATAATTCTGTGAGCTAGGTAGATTGATTTGAAAGGCCTACGGAATCGAAGACTCACGAAAGAGCGCGGAGTTGCTTGCTTTAGAATCTGAGCGGTCTCGAGCATCTCTACCATGAATGTAGACTGGTCTTGATACAGATTGTCTGCAGAGCCGACCTACAGAAGTCAGCGGGATGTTTCCATAAAAGCAGCAGATAAATGAATACATACCCGACTAAACACTTTGTCCACTAGTCCGATCTCTGCATACTCAGCTGGGACGAAAGATCCCGTTTGTGCGAGAATAGAAATCAATGCATTCTGACGCAGAAAAGTACTTTTGCCAGCCATATTTGGACTACGGAGCGATTAGCTATTTCCACACCTGCGCTTAAAGACAGCATACCCCGTAATGAGCCAAATGCGTTCCTTCTCGCCAACGGAGCAGTCGTTAGAAGTAAATTTACGTCCCTGTTCTCCCAACCCTACTTCCACGACCGGATGCCTTCCGCCCACAACGTTGTGAGATGTTCTTGTAATTGTTAGCCGATTCCATGACATGGAGAAATGGGGCATACCCAGAATTCAATATTGGCCGCACAAGACTCCTTTCCTGCGCGAGAACTGCAAAAGCACCAGCGACATCGAGCTCATCAAGTACTGCTGCATTTCGTCTCAATTTGACGAGGTTCCGTACTACCTGTGCTCGTAAATCACCGAGAAATCGTTGCTCCTCAGCTCGAATGCGGAATCTGGTTTCGTCAAGTTGAGTTCCTAGATGAGTCCACTCCGGTACATGGAAAGACCGCGTAGATTTGCTACTGCTGAGACTTTTCATGTTGTGAGCAATAACTCGAGAGGTGTCTTTTCCTTTAACGTGGCCTATGTGGCTGAGGTTCGGTGTCCATTTCAAGGTTAAGCTTTCAGCACCTACATTCCGTGAGAAGATATCTTTAGGGTAGAAATAGATATGTAATATGCGTACCAAATTTCTTTTTCAGATCCTTTTCTAGTTGCATTTTGCTCTCGGTGAGGATATCTAGGCTATTATGAAGGTTTTTTAAAGCTCGGCTTGCACTAATTTCCATTAGAAGATACATGAAATTTTGAGCGGAAGATGTCTTACGTTCGTTTCATAATCCATATGTCGTCTCTACCGTCAGTGGCACTCTTAAAGCTGGGAGCTATCGCACGAGGCTTGGGCTGAATTCTTTTTGGAAGTTGTTTCAAATCTTCTTCTCCGGCTTCTCGACCCAGAACATCTTGAGCCAGTCCCACCATTTCCGCAACTTGGTCATCTTCAAAGCGGTGTTGCTCGGACAGGCCTTCTTCATCAATTGATTCCATGATACGATGCGCAAGTTCAGTGACTTCTTCCATGGCAAACCGCTTCATTAGGGAAGGGAGACATTTTCGACGGCGTTTTTCGGTCTCGCATCCTTCTGGATCAATCGGTATGGCATTTCTCGACGAGAAATGTTCACTGACCAAATCGGCAATCTCTGAAGTGGTTAATATAGTTTTCGCGAGCTCTACAAGATCGTCCGCATCCCCACGACCAAAGGAGAACTTCTGCACCAGCCGCAACGTGTCAAAAGTCTTGCCAAGAAGGGCTGTTAGATCTTGTCGTAGCTGCGGATATTCCAACATTTCGTCAACCAAGTCTAATCGATCGTTGATGACAGTAAGAGACATGGAGGGTGCCGCTGATGAATGTTTAGGATCGAGTAATCAAAGGATAATAATCTGGGCTGGGTGTCTAAAGAATACACTTACAGAGTCTTTGGGTTAACAATCTCGTTCCACTCTTTGTGACCGTCTTTTTAAGAGCATGGAGTAAACTCCCTTCGTATCTCCCATCCCGTATGGTAGTCTTAATCTCAAGAGCCCTTAAGCTGTTCTTGTCAATGCTCATGTAATCCTCCGCTTGATGTCGGATTGGGGATTGGAGTTGCGCTTTTGTACCTTGGAGCTGAGTTTTGACATAGTGCAAGAGAGAGCCACCGGCAGCAACTTCACTAGCTGTGAAATTGGTAGTATCAAAGTCCTCAATAACGTCTTCAAGCATCGGAATCCAGTCTGCGACTGTAAGTTCCTTCTCTGAAGGCTGCTGAAAGGTGATAACATGGCCGTCTTCACGGAGCATCGAAACGATTCGTGAGTCTTCTTGCTCCTCGAAAGCGCTGTCGAGGACAATCTCTCGAGGTCCAATCCGGGCTATGGCTGATGGTAGCGAAGCGATGTCGGTGCTTTGCGTGAGGAAATCGCCGCTCGAGAGGTCTAGCCATGCAAGGCCCACTTCCACACGAGATAGATTGAGAACAGATGCGGCCTTCTTCCTTCCTGGACTTTCTTCTATGGTATAATTTGACTTAACAGAAGTAGGGTCCACATGAATGCTGAGAAGGTAGTTGCTCTCCCAAGGGTCCATGAAGTTCTCGTCGATCAGAGTCCCAGGAGTGATGATACGTGTAACCTTGCGGTCGAACAGCAAGCCTCCAGATTTGGCCTTCTTGGACACGTCGTTGGGGAACTCTTCACTGATGGCGACATATTTGTTCAAGTCTTGAACCAAAATCTTGAGATAGCGGTCAAGCTGATAGAATGGAAATCCGGCCTAGGGCTCCGTTAGTACTAACATGCTTGCGGATTGGCGATTTCTCTCACCATAGGAACAGAACTCCTTTGCCTCTTTGCAACCTTCAGGTTCAAAAGTCTGCCGTATGTCTCAGCATGCTCAAAGAACATCTAGTAATGATTAGTGCATGTAAATGGCAACAGTTACAAGATATCGCATACCTCGTAGAATCCACCGACGCGAGTTAGAAGCACGCAATGGCTGAATTTGAGCATATTGTTCCGCGCTTGCTGAACGACAGTGGGATATTCGGGCCCATTATCTTTCTGGACTCTCTCTTCCACGCCAGCAGTAATGCTTCCTTGCGGAAGATCATCAAAGCTCAGGGCGGTGCGTGTTTTCGCTCCTCGCCGGTGAATTGCTTGATGCCATCTTGACGCAGCATCTGTATGCGATGCTCCAAGCAGACGCGACACAAAGTAGTTATGATTCCGAGGTGATATTCGACGCTCTGAATGGAAATGGCGACACGAGATTGAGCATATCGAATGAAAACGGCACCTAGGAGGAAAATGCTTGACAAGCATTATCTAACTAGTCTATATGTAACTTTTGCTCGTTGCATACGACAGTGTTGCAGAATCTAAGCTGCAGGGGAAAGCTCCGAAACGCGCTAGCACGGGGTCAGCGGGATGCTTGGCGTCGTCAATTAACATGAGGTGCATGTTGAGGTAATCCTCTAGTCTCGGGGTCTGTGGTTATTCAACTTCTACGAACAAGATGGCGCCCCAATTTGAACCTATGAAGAATGACTTGATCTTACGGACTGCAAGAGGTAGTCCACTGCTTTTGGTGTCGTTGTTAACACCATGTTCTAATCAATGGGGCAGGGGAAAAGGTTGAACGCCCACCAATGTGGGTCATGCGACAAGGCAAGTTATTGTCAGGTTCATACATCTTCACGCACATGACGACTGACCATTAGACAGCCGGTCGATATCTTCCAGAGTATCACGAAGCCAAAGGCAAACATGACTTTTTCGATTGCTGTCGCTCACCAGAAATTGCCTCGACCCTTACCCTCCAACCTATCGAACGCTTCGCAGGCCTTATCGATGCTGCTATTATTTTCTCCGATATCCTTGTTATTCCACAGGCCATGGGTATGGAGGTCATAATGATTGATAAGAAAGGACCCCACTTCCCGGAGCCTCTGGCATCGCCTGACGATGCTCAATATAAGGATATAATGGATCGAAAAGTCGATGTTAAGGAATCATTGGATTACGTTTACAAGGCAATAACGCTTACCCGACAAAAGCTAAAAGGCAGAGTACCTCTAATAGGTTTCTGTGGTGCGCCTTGGACTCTGCTTAGCTACATGGTGGAAGGAGGCGGAAGCAAAATGTTCATCCAGGTGAAGACGTGGATATTCAAATACCCAAAGGAGAGCCAGGCCCTTCTCCAGAAGATTGCTGAGCTCTGTGTCGAGTATTTGGCGCTACAAGTAGTTGCAGGAGCACAAGTACTTGGTTCTGTCGACTCTTTATCCTGTCAAAGCTGACCCATTTATTAGATGGTTCAAGTATTCGACTCGTGGGCAGGAGAACTCTCCCCGTCGTCCTTCAGAATCTTTTCGCTTCCTTATTTACAATACATTGCGGACAATCTACCCAAAAGATTGGAAGAACTAGGGCAGGAGAAAGTACCCATGACAGTGTTTGCAAAAGGAGCATGGTACGCGTTGGAGTATCTTTGCGAATCGAATTATGATGTTATCGGGCTGGATTGGCTCCAAGATCCCGCGGAAGCGTACAAGGTTGCTCAGGCCAAAGGTAAAGTACTTCAAGGCAACGCAGACCCCGGAGTGTTGTATGGTGGTAGAGAAGCGATTACAATGGTGGTCAAGGAGATGGTGGCTGGATTTGGTGGAGGAAAGCAAGGATGGATCGCAAATCTCGGACATGGTGGGTCGATTATATTGCTTGACTCACTACATATGTCCATTGACTGTTGCTAGGTATAACCCCCTTCGTCAAGCCAGACGACCTAAGATTCTTCTTTGAAGAAATACACAAGTACGCTGGTGCTTCGTGATTTGTAAATTCAATACAAATGTAGCTGGATATATCAAGATGGCTCTCAAAAGCGTACTCATTCAATCCAAAATGTTTGTCTCAGGTTATGTGCTCTCTTCCCCAATGTCCTCGTTCCTGAATCCGTCAGCAAAGAACAAAGTGTTGAGCAAAACTTGTTGAAAGGAAATGTTCGGCACGCACCAATCCCCTGGCTTCTCTTTGATGAATTTCTTCATCAAGTCCTCACATTCGGCATTTTGGAGAACAACCACATCGATGCCTTTATGTTTGAGGTAGTCTTCGCCGCCTACAAAAGTCTTGTTTTCCCCTTGAGATGGATTTAGTTTTAGGCAATGACTTTGCACATAATTCTCTTAGATATCTACATACCAATGACTACACGTTTGATTTTATACATAACGCAAGCTCCCGTGCACATGTCACATGGCGACAAAGTGGTGTACATTGTGGCACCGCGATATGTTGCAGCAGGCAATCTCCCTGCGTTTTCTAGCGCTGATATCTCCGCCTGATGCAAAATAGGTCAGGTACATTGCTGCAGCGTAGATTTTTTGATTACTGCCGTGGGCCATCGCAACTCACATGAAGAGTCGCACTGCCTTTCTGTATCCGCATGTTATGCCCACGACCAAGGACTCTTCCGTCGGATGAGACCAGGGCTGCCCCGATTGGGACTCCGCCTTCGATGTCGCCCTTTCTGGCCTCTTCTAAAGCAGCTTCGAAGCCGATGTCACTTTCCATCCTGGAACAGAAACAAAGAGAAGTTAATGAAGATGACTGCTATGAGGAATAAGAAACCTGTTGGCATATTGCAATTTAATCCACCTCGCGGCGGTGCCACTTGGTGGTGGTAATAGGCGCTGAATTTTGGATCGTCCGGTCTCTGATTTGCTATCAAGCGCCTGATGCATGGGTCGCGTCTAACTTGTGCGGCAGTTCCAAGGGCCGGTATCCCATCCACACCTCATAGACCATTCTTTACCCTTCCTTTCCCCCACCTTAATCTGAAAAGGTAAATTTTTCTCCTCTCTCACGATATCCGTCACCTCATTGTCCGTTGTGAGTTATTCCGGGCGCATTGATACGTTGCGCGAGGCTGCAGTTGCCTGTCGAAAACTATCGAAGCGAGTGGAATCTTTCTTCGGCGCAGCCCATTACAAGCCCCGATTTCAAGTGAAGATCCAGCGACTTTTCTTTCACCAACCGCCTTCCGTCTCTACACTCTACGAAGCCATATTTAACTTGACCGTCTGTATCTTTGGCTTCCTGCTTCTTACTCGCATCCCGGACAAACTACTATATCGCCCATAATCGACTCTATATACTCTCGCAAGGTCAGTAATCACACCGTCAGCCTGCTCAAACCAGAACTCACAGTCTCTGGCTGCTTTGGATTGAGTTTGACGTAGCCTTAACCTTGGAATAACTAAACTGACTTTCAATAAGGTTTCTCATAATCCCACTTAGGCGCTTTCAATAGCCTTCCGAACGGCACCCTCCTAACTTCAGCTACCTTCCCTCTTCCCCACCACAGAGTAGCCGAGCAGTTGGAATCGCAATCATGGTGAAAGATACAAAGTTCTATGACATCTTGGGGGTATGTTCAAACTCTTATCTCGAGCCGGCACGACCGAGGGCTAACTTGATCAGGTTCCCCCAGATGCAACAGAGGCGCAGTTGAAGTCAGCGTACAAGAAAGGAGCATTAAAGCATCATCCTGGTACGATGATGATATTCCCGATGTCGTATAATAGCAAATCACTAATCTAGAACTTGTAGACAAGAATGCGCACAACCCGGACGCTGCAGAAAAGTTCAAGGACCTCTCACACGCCTATGAAGTACTCTCCGATGCCCAAAAACGCCAGATCTACGATACTTATGGCGAAGAAGGTCTTGAACAAGGCGGTGGTGGCGGCGGCATGGCTGCTGAAGACTTGTTCGCACAATTCTTTGGAGGCGGCGGAGGCTTTGGGGGCATGTTTGGCGGTGGTATGAGGGAACAAGGTCCAAAGAAAGCCCGAACCATCGCCCACGTACACAAAGTCTCACTGGAGGATATCTATCGTGGTAAGGTTTCAAAACTTGCTTTGCAAAAGTCCGTTATCTGCCCAAAGTGCGATGGTCGTGGAGGAAAAGAGGGTGCAGTGAAGAAATGCGCTGGATGTGATGGTCGTGGAATGAAGACGATGATGAGGCAGATGGGACCCATGATTCAGCGCTTCCAGACAGTCTGCCCAGACTGCCAGGGCAAGGGAGAAATCATCCGTGACCGCGACAGGTGTAAGCAGTGCAACGGCAAGAAAACGATTATCGAACGGAAAGTCCTCCATGTTCACGTTGATAGAGGCATCAAGTCAGGCACGAAAATCGAGTTCAGAGGAGAAGGTGATCAGCTACCCGGAGTGGAACCGGGTGACGTAGTCTTCGAAATCGAGCAAATGCCACATGCTCGATTCCAGCGGAAAGACGACGACCTCTTCTACCACGCCGAGATCGATCTTCTTACTGCATTGGCCGGTGGAACGATTCATATTGAGCATCTTGATGATCGGTGGTTGACGGTAGAAATTGTGCCTGGCGAGGTCATCAGCCCTGGTAAGTTGCCCCAAAAATCCATGTAGCTCCGTGAAGACAAGCGATATCTAATTTCGAACAGGCGAAGTCAAGGTCATTCGTGGCCAGGGTATGCCCTCACACCGTCACCATGACTTTGGCAACCTCTATATCCAATTCGATGTCAAGTTCCCAGAGCGTATCGCCGGCCCTGATGGCGGCCCGATGACTGAAGAAACCAGACTCGCCCTTGAGCGAATACTCCCAACACGGAGAACGGACCAGATGCCGCCTCCCGACGCCATGACCGAGGACTTTTCCCTCGACTCCGTTGACCCTGCCCAAGAACAAGCTCGGGCCAGGGGTATGGCTTCCGATGATGAAGATGATGACATGCATCCTGGCGCAGAGCGTGTACAGTGCGCATCGCAGTAAGCAGAACGATAAGATGAGAGTCACGACACTATAAGGTTAGGAGAACACGAGACGTATGCATAATGGGACGCAGTATGGGTCAGTGCAAAGTTTATGGTGCCGAACGGGCATGGAAGTTTCGATTGCATCTTCTCTAAGGGGCAAACCTCAAAAGAGCGTGGGTTTGGCAGACGTGTGTATGTTTCACATTTACGCAAATTCCCCTCTCTTGTCCACGACAGGTTTTTTCTCTCTGCTCCTGGTCATCTCACGCTGGAATCCTGTTGCAGCTTTCCCCCACAGAGACCTCCTACATCTTCTCATGCTTTCAAACTTGGTTTAAACTTCTTTTCTTTGCTTTAGACGGGGGCTGGGGTCCTTATTTGTCTTTCCTCTTCTTTTCAATGCGCGAATGACTGCATTTTCTCCTTTGACCAATCCTCTCTATGGCGTTTTATGTTTCTTTGTGTGTGTATGGGTGTGAATGCGGTGACAGGCGATGTGTGGCCTGGAATATTCACGTCGTCTAATTGCAAGCCTTGTACCACAAATGCTCATACTCACCTACTATTAGTCCAGCGATTTGTTGGTGCTAACAAGAACTCATTCCTGCGACATACACAGCCGGATATGTTGCACCACATCTTATCCTCTTCTTTCGACTTGCTGGTTGAGCAGAGTCTGGTGACTGTCTACTTTCGAGTGTTTGAACCATTAGTATTAGCTTTCAACACCTAAGAGAGTCAGCCTCGTGTTGTTCCCGAGATGGAGAGGAGTTCATGCAGTCTCGGCGTCTGCGTAGGTGACGTGGAGACACGGTAAGCTATTTGGCTTGGCATGCATTGGTGACCTGACCTCAGGCCTGCAGGTGCTGCGACGGACGGTAGCAGGTCTCGTGGTTGAAAACAAAGGCAACTAGAGAGAGTGTGGACTCTATTCTAAGGTCGCTACCCTCATCGAATCCCGCAACGCATCGAGCACATGCCGTCCTTGAGAATCCTCTCGTGCCGCCGCTCGTGCCTACTGACATCTAACTGGCAGATCCGGAGGGCCTCCATACCAATCCCACACATTGCTCACCACTAACAACCTTTGGAAATCCAATCCACCAGTTGTCGACACAGCCAGATTGAGTAAATGCGGCTTATGCGTGCCAGTCCCCCTACGAGCACGATATGATCTCTTGGGATTGCTCCGGCAACTGCTCCGCTTCCACACGCACTCCGATCCTTCTATTATCCTTCCTGTAAGCCTTGTTCGAGTTCGCGGCCCGTCGAAAGCTCATGAGTTACAGGATATATGGATGAATTTTTCGCGAGTAGAGTCTTGAGGAACAACCCGACTTGAGCAACCTTGTAATCTGCCTTGCAATCTGCCCTGAATCTGGCAGCTTTCACAACATAAAGCAGCCAGCACATTTCACGTTCAGAAGATGCAGATTCCTTGGCGGCTACAATGACTCAAGATGCTGTGCATAACCAGGATGAAGAGCTGAGGACACATTAGAGACAGATGCTGATGAAGATGCATATAATACTACTGAATAAGTACACCCTAGGCCCTTGCCGGACACGCAACGAAGGTGCGAGTGCGCCTATGCCTGGCGGACGCCCAGAGTTGAGACAACCTGGGCTCGGCTTACCTTAGTCATATCTAACTATTCCTGGGCTATCGTCTGTATTGTCCTTGCTGGCATCAAGACCATTGAAGAATTCCGCGATTGGAATCAAACGATGCGCCATTCCAGGGCCTCGAACACCGGACGCTTCGTGCCAGTTGTCAAAAGATAACGTATCTGATTGTCATCAAACTACTTCAAGGAGGAATCCTCCGGTGTAACTTCTCCCAACAGATGTGCCACTAAGAAGCCCAGTATCTTCGAAACCCGAATTCGTTGTTGAATTCTCCCGCAGATCTGGAGGCGGTTCACAAAATGCCGATGAATGACTTCGTCTCAGCCAGCTCCAAGTATTCCGCGCCTGCGCCCTTGCGATATGACGGTCGCGGACTGTTCTTGGAGAAGTCTTGCACGTCTCGACCACCCAGAAACCTTTTTCTGCAACATGATTTGTCCGACTTGATGGCCACCGCGGACAAAAATGTTCGCAATTCTGCTTTAGGTACTAACTCATTCTCAAAGCTAAGAGATTACCAACAAAGCCGAAAGCATTCATAGAATGGGATTTTATCAAAGCCCACCACTCATTGATTTGATTAGCCTGCCTCGATAAGGCACAATGAAGCGCAGATGCGCAACCGCAGACACCGATTCAGAAATGAAGCACAACAGCACTAATCCGCGGAGATTATCCATTCCCAACCGATCCCAGCCCGCGCTCCTAAACCACGCGCCTTTCATAATCCACCGAATTCAGTGCTCTCGACACCAGCCCCTCCCAACCATCACTCCTCCAACCCGCACAGGCATCTCGCTGCTAAAATTCTGCACATCTTCCATCACCGCCTTCGTCTCTGGCCCTGCAAACGCGCTCTCGAACGCGTCGGCGCTCGCCCAGTACATGAACGCGTGCACGGCATAGGGTGATGCGGCGTCGCACTTGACTACATGCCAAGATTGCATGCCGTATGGCTTCCATGCCGCTTCCACTAGGGGCATGTGGGTTGAGAGGTAGTAGGAGAGGTCGAAGAAGTAGGTTGGGGGGAGGGGGATCGTGGTTGGGCGAGGGTAGAGAATTGAGATTACGGTGGAATTGAGGGAGGGGGTGGTAGACATGGTATGGCAGGAGAGAGGAAGCGAGGGAGGTGGGAACTAGAGGACTTTGTTATTAGGTTGGTGTGAAGGGATGGAGTCAGGGATGGGGAATGGAGACTGCGCCATACTTTTACGGATGGATAAGTGTAATGCGTGGAGGATTAGAGATTCCGGCTCTTGAGCTGACGGAAGGGCGGTTGGTAATGCTATGTACTTCTCTATTGTACGACCTTTATGAATAAATTTTGGGGGGTCGGAGTTATACTGTGTTACAGCCGGTAGGACGGTAACCGAGAATGTTTTTAGACGAAGAAGACCCTGGGTATAGCAGAAATGGAATGGAAATAAATGAGAGGGAGGTCCTAGTTCTGGTGCTGATGTTAGGACTGGCGAGATTTGTGGTTTGTATGAGTTCTTTATTGTGAGATTGTGTAGGTAGAGTCCGGGAAATGAAGTCTACGACGGACGGTTACCGAAGCGTGCCTTTGAGGCTGGTTAATTGTTAATTTTTTTTTTTTT
>KV745359.1:0-21666 GCA_001692735.1 Lepidopterella palustris CBS 459.81
ATATAAAGATTAAACTATTAAAAGTTATTAAAAGTATAAAATTAGTTAATTATAAACTATAACTACTAAATTCTATAAATAACTATACTTAGTATTCGATATATTACTCCTTAAACTAGTACTAGTAAATACAAAACTAATAGAAAAAAAATTAAACTAGAAAAAAAGAATAAATATAAAGTTAATAAAATACTAAATATTTAATATATATATATATATATATATAGTTAGTAAAAGTATTTAGGTAAATAAATAGAATATAAACTAAATAAAAAACTTATAAAAACTAATTAAAAACTTTATAAACTACTAATAGTTAGTTAACTAGTTTTAAAGGGAGAACCTAGAACTACTAGATCCTAAAACAAGGATCTAAGGGCTATTTAATTTATAAGATTTAAGGCCTAATTTACCCTAATATAGTCTATATTATAAGCGGCAAGTAGTTTATTAGCTATATTCTTAATAGCGCTAACTTAGGGTAGAAATTTACGCGTATTTAGGTTTAAAATATACTATATAATAATAGATTTCTTTAGGTTTATTAGTTTTTATATATTTAGTATAGAATTATATTATAAAGGATTTTTATAAATTTAATTGCGTAGTATTAAAAATAGAACTTTCTACGTTACTATAGCTCTTTAATAACTTTTAATTTGGCCTAGTTTAATAGTCTATATAGCTAAGAATATTTAGTCTTTGTTTTAGACTAATTGGCTGGAAATTGGTTAATTTATTACTATTTTAGGCCAAAGTATCGCGTTTTTTAGTTTAGGTAAGTAACTCGCTTATTTAAGCGACTCGCTTATAGGATACGTTGCTACCTAGTTATATAACCTTACTATATAACCTTACTATATAACCTTATTAAATAAGTTTAGAACTAGTACTATATATAGTAAGCTACTAAATTATTAGCTACTAGAAATAAACTCTTTAGCTTTGTATTTACTACCTTTTAGAAAGGGAACCTATTAAAAGGCGAAACTAAGGCTTTTAAAAGAAAAAGCCCTTACCTTTATAGTAACACGCACTAATTTAGGGACTACCCCTATATTTACAAGAAGTTATAAACACCTAACTAAAAGCTAAACCCGAAAACCTAAAAGCAAGTAGACGAAAAAATTACTTAAGTAAAAGGTAAGCTATATACCGCCCTAAACTTTACTTAAGAAAGAAATAGTAAGTAAAAGTAAAATACTTTTACCTTACCTAGTAAAGTAACTAAAATCTCGGCTAATTTAAATAAGAACTATATTCTTTTAAAGGGAATATAATACTAACGCTAAGCTATACACGTAACTACTTTAGTAAATATTAATAAGCTATTAGGCTTTTATATAGCCTTTTCTATTAGCCTAGTAAAGAAGCACTAGTTAGTGCCTACTACTTTACGCTAAAGTAGTCTACTAGATTAACTAATAAACTAGAAATAAAGGCTAAAATATTTTTATATAAATAGTTATAGGCGTACTACTATAAGAGAATTTAAGAATATTAAACGTTAAAATACCTAAGAACTTATTCTAAATAGTATTTATTAAAATTTACCTTTTATTTCCTAAATAAATTAAACCTATATTTTATTTAGTATTAATTTTATAACTTTCTTAGTATTTTCTTACCTACTTTTAGGCAACTTCTATTATACTATAGTTTCGCTTTAATAGATTAAACCTAGGGGGGTATATTAAATTTATAGTTATTAGAAACTTCTATCTTTTTTACTATCTACCCTTAGTATAGGCAACCTTACTATTAACTAATAGAGGCTGCGCTATAGTAGGCAACGCTATAGATAATAATAGAACTAGCGAGTAACTCTTATATATATAAGGTACCTAAACCTTTTAAATAGTAAAATAAAAAAAATATTTTCGAACTCTTAAACTAAACTACTTATATAAGGAGAAGCCACGTGTATCGACAGTCACGTGTTTACTTGGCGTTACAAGGGCGTAACGCCGGATAAAATCCCTCTTAGGGGGAAGCTAGATACCTTAGAGATTATTCTTAAATTAATATCTACCCTATACTTCGATCCACACCTATAACAACTTAGGTAGCTCGATAAAAATAAAGTATAATATTTTATAAGTAGTATAATATACTAAAAGTAGTATTTTATATATAGTATAATATACTATAAGTAAAGCCTTTTAAAAGGCTAGGTTAAGAACAATATTAAGAAATAAGAATAATAGAAAATCTATAAGAAAATCGAATATATAAACTTTATAAAATTCTAGTTAAAAGAGATAAAACTATAACTATTAATTCTTTAATATAAGTAATAGTTTTAATATAATAACTCTTTTTAATATACCTTTAATACGCTACTAATATATTGCCTTAATAGGCCTTGTATATTTTATAATATATAAGATTTTAAGGGAGAATCTTTTTATAGTAGACTTAGCTATACACTACCCTTCTTCTTTTTAAAGAATACTATAAGTCCCTTTCTTTTTAGTATAATTTAGCCCTAAACTATTCACTCTAAATAACCTCTAAATAGTAGAATAAGGCTGTTAGAATAGAGCTACCCTATAGGTAGTTAAGTAGCAAATACATTACTAAAGGAAATGTAGAAGAAGAATTAATTAGTTTAAGTAACTTAGTTCTGATTACTTTTAGTCTACCCTAGATAGTTATAGGCCCGCTATAGCTACTATAGCTTTTATTAAGGTGTGATAAATTACTTTATAATAGCCTTTTAACAATAGTGGCCCTTATTATAAAAGGTAACGGTAAGGATATTATTAAAGATAGTAAGTCTAAGCTTATTAGAAATTTGCCTCTATAACTTTCTCTATTAGACGGCGTTTTGAGTTGCATAATGAATTAGCTAATAGTATATTAAGGTACTTGGTATAAGGCTTTAACTATAGGGTTTTATTAAAGTAGTGGGGCTGGTAATTTAACTCTAGATAGTACTCCAAGAAAAAACCTAATTACTATGCTATTCGACTGTTACGTACGCCTTTCGGCCGGTTAGATCTTCCGGGTTAGGGTAGCTTCTCGGCTTGCGGGCAGTAACGAGGTGTTTGTCTGTGACAAGAAAGCTTGGGGCGGTTCACGTCTCGGGGGTTGGTAGCCCAATATACTCTTATCACTAAGGAGTGCTAGTCCTAGGAGTGAAACGTTACTAGGGCGCGGGTGATGCTGGTATAGTAATGTATTCGGAGTATAATGTAAAGCTGTCTTAACGAATTAAGCAAAGTTGACTACAAGGAGAGAAGAGGAAATTCATAAGAGAACAAGCTTCTCTTTATAGTCCAAATCCCTCCATACAATTTAGTAACTCTGTGAGATCTGCCAGATCCACTAATCTCAGCCCTATCACGTGACCTTCTATCCCATGAGTCCGTTAATCATGTCATCTACCCAGGCCTTGATTCGCTCCTCTTCCTTCCCCTCCTCGGGATCCGGGTCTTTATCGGCATCGTATCCTGTTGTGAATTCGTTCATAACATCGACCGTATAAAAGGCCTATATTACGGAGAGTTTAGATCTATAGTTGTTTATTATAAGGTGCCGGTAGGGTGTTAAAACCGTAATTTAGAATAGTGGGAAGCTTAGGAATCTATAATTATTCTTGGTTTAGGAATTATATACAAACTTACAAGGATTCCCGAACAATTGATGCACGGATGCGCGCAGCCGCGTACGAGCCGTACAGAGGGGGGAGACTGTATAGTCACCACGCCAAAATCCACCTCAAACCCCACAAATGCCGACGTCCATTGTAGATTAAGGAATGACCTCCGGCGCCACAAACAAACCCACGCCATATCCTCTGCATCTGGCCGCAGCTCCGTGAAGATGCTTTCTACTACTGCTATCCTGAGGGGTTGCCTTATGCGGCGAAAGGATTCCCGCGCTACGACAATCTACTGTGCCATATAAGGAACAAACATAGTGGAGGGGTAGCTGAAGCTGGTACTCATAATACACAAGGCCGGGCCCGGGGTTCAAAAAGAGGGAAGAGATGACGAGGGCTTGTTGCATGAGCACGCTGAAAGACACAACTCCGAATTCAGGAGCGTGAAAAGAACTTGCCCGATTGGACTGGACAGCCGTCGGCATGAGTGAGGATGATTGCGCAAATCTTGTAGAAGCTAGAGCTTTCCGTAGGCACTTTCAGTCGCGCAAAGATAAATCCCCTTTGAAGCAATTAGTACTAGGGCTCCGAAACTTCCGTCACGGCCTGCTGAAGGGGCGGCTTACGAGCGGTTTGTCAACGGGCCTTTGCATGTCGTGAAGACATATCGTCTAGGCCGTTGGTGCAAGTTGCCGGCTGTCTTAGATTTCTTCGGGGTTTAGAGAGATTGCGAAGATTCTATTGGAGTTCTTCGGGATGACGGATGCTATTCCCTTGCGACTCGGGGAAGGATACCAGCTGTCCGGGATAATGAAGATATTCGTCAATTTGCGACAGTTGGCCCGTATCTTAAATGCTAGGCCAATTTTTGAATAAGGTAGAACCAACAGCCAGCATCTCAATAACAGCAAATGATATTGAACTGACTCGATTGGTGATTCTTAATTTGTCATCCTATCACGTGCCCTCTAGTATGTAACTTCGTTCGTTGCTCTTCTTTGAAGAATCAAAGACATAATTTTACTCTTCACCATAGAGTTCAACAAATTGAGGACTACGAGAGAAGTTGTACGTACCATTAGGCAGCTATATCATCCCGGTTTTCTGTTGTTTTCTGGCTCTATTCTTCCAGGGTGTAGAACCTGCCTTATTCGTGGAGAATTGTGATAAGTGCGTGTACGAATGATCTGCAATATGACTCATCACTTTATCATACGAAGGGAGAATTTTTGAAGCTCAGAGAAAGAGACCAAGCCCCATCGCAAGAGTGAGAGTGAGAGACTGGCCTTAAAACCTTTGCACCTTGAACTTCAATCCCCTATCCACCTCATCTCTCGGCGAATTTCGAACTCAACAAACGTTGGCTTCGGCAGATCCAGCCATCTAGTCCTTATCAAATTTCTGGCGCTCAACAAACGTGACTTCCCGAACCCGCGATACGTACGGATATTTCATCACATTGCGTTTGCTCTGTTGAATCTTCCTTTGCTCTTATTGTTTGTTTGGGGGCGTTGTGTGTTTGTTTCTTCTCGCGTTGATATTGGCAGTTGAAGCAATCTGATTGCATGCTCCTGTTGTTGCTGATTGTTGAGCTGCTACCTCATTCTTTTGCCGTTAATTGAAGTCTGTGGCCGATGCCGTTTCCTCTAGGGCACTACAACTTGAGTGTCAGTTATATTGTTTGTGGAATTTATCAATTTTCTTTGATCAACTTTCGCACTTTAAGCCACGACCTGTAGGCCTGTGCCCCGTATACACTGCTAGTTTCTTTGAAGCTATTTGAAAGGTTAAATCTCAAGAACGTCTGCACAGCGCTCGATTTTGGCTGGATATCATCGGACTACGTAACCGACGACTAGAATGAGCTCAGGCGGAAGAATAGGAGGAGGTCGCGGCGGCGGCGGCAGAGGGGGGTTTGACGGCTCATCTGACAGAGGCGGAAGAGGAGGTGGGCGGGGCGGTAGAGGCGGAGGCGGAGGCTTTACTCCTCGAGGCGGCCGTGGAGGATTCGGCGGCGGAGCTTCGGTTTTTGGGTAAGTGAAACCCTACCTGGAAAAGGCAGTACTAATTGGATCTATGTAGGAATGGCTCCTTCACACTCCCCGATGCCTCCGTGACGAAACTTGAGGATGCCGCTGTAAAGGATATTTCTGCGGCACTGGCAGCGACATCTTTCGGGGATCAGCTACCACGGCGACCTGGCTATGGCACCCAAGGAAGGAAAATCGTGCTGTTTACTAACTACTTCCATTTAACACCGGCACAGAAGACGAAAGGGGAACTGTACCGATACAGCATCGCATTCCAGCCGGAGAACACGCCAAAGCCGAAAAAGAAGCGATTGATACAGTTGTTACTCGAACAGCCGCCTTTCCAAAGAATACCTAGTGCTAGTGACAATGCGCAGGTAATAGTCACTACCAAGAAGGTCAATCTGAAAAGCCAGAGACAATCTTTTGATATTGAGTGGTACCCCAGCGACGGAGAGCCAATTCCTGCTCCATCGGCAAACGAACAAGAGGGACGGACAGCTGCTCGAAAGAGGAACACCCAGAAGCTGCTCGTTGAGCTCATCGGAACGGTTTCAATTGGTGAATTGATCAAGGACATCTCGTTCCAGGGATCGGGCGGGTTCTATCCTGCGAAGCTTGATACGGTTCAAGCTCTGAACATCATCCTTTCGCGGGCACCGAGCAGTGACCCAAATATAGCCTGTATAGGCCAGAACAGATATTTCCCTTTCCAAGGACATGGCGCGGCAGTGGTTCACGACCTAGGCGAGGGCCTCGAGGCCCTCCGCGGATACTTTTCCAGCGTGCGAACCAGTGTTCAAAGAATCCTGGTAAACATCAATATCGCAACGAGCGCTTTCTACAAGTCTGGCCCACTCCTAAATGTGATGGCTGAGTTTGGACGCCCCCGTCATCAGGACGAACACGCGAAGCTTGCCGCATTCGTTAGAAAACTTCGAATAGAGACTCGGTATATCAGGGAGCTCGATGCAGACGGAAAACCAAAAAAAGACAAGGCTGGGCCAGCGAAGCTTAGAAAAGTACATAACATCTGCGACCTAGCGCCTTTCAACAGCAGCAGTTCAAACGTGATGTTCAAATATACTAACGCCAATGGCAAGGAGGAGAATGTCAGCGTCCAGAGTTACTTTTTGAAGGGTAAGACCTCAGTTCAGGTTCAATCCTTTGATTCCTAGCATTCCTAACGTTCCTCTTAGTTCATGATATCAAACTGGAAAGCCCAAATGCCCCAGTTGTCAACGTAGGAACCAACAAGGATCCTCGGTGGATACCGGCGGAACTGTGCACCATTCTGCCTGGCCAAGTGGCCAAGCGCATGCTATCAGGAAACCAGACTCGAAAAATGATTGAGTTTGCTGCGCGGAACCCTGACCAGAACGCACAGTCTATTGTTGGACCTGGACTATCAGTGATACGAATCACTCCCATTTCGCAGGGGTTAAACTCCAGCTTAGTATGTCTTAGCAATTCTTATAAAAATAACCCTCGGGCTAACGGTGATAGACCGACTTTGGGATTAAAGTTAGCGACAAAATGCTAACCGTGGACGGACGGATTTTGGATGCACCTACCCTTCGATTCAAGGGCAACACACACAAACCCCGAGATGGGAAGTGGAATCTTGCAGATGAGAATAGACGACCAAGGCCCTTTTTTCAACCTGCCGCCTTGCTGAACTGGAATTGCCTTGTCATCAACGAAGGAAATCGAGAGACAATACACGGAGGTCTACACCAGGTTACGAACCTTCTAAATATGTTCCGCGACACCCTTCAAAGTTATGGTATGACAGTTGGGCAGGTTCAAAAGCCTCAATTCACTACGCTCAACCCCAGGGATGTACAGAATAAGAATCCAAGAATGCTCGACATGCTCGACAAAGCCCTGAAACAATTCGGCCTGAAACCCCAATTCCTGTTCATCATACTCCCAGGCGACAGCCCGTTTCTTTACGATTGTCTGAAATACCTTTGTGACGTCCAGCATGGTATTCCGAGCGTTTGTAATATCGGAAGCAAATTCTCCAAAGAGAAAGGGCAAGCGCAGTACATGGCCAATGTTGCGCTGAAGTTCAATTTGAAGCAGGGCGGCATCAATCATTATGTGGCAGCTGAAGAAATGGCGCCCCTCGATGCGAAAACCATCGTCTTTGGCATCGACGTTACCCACCCATCTCCTGGAAGCTCCGAGGAATCTCCCAGTATTGCTGGGGTTGTAGCGTCGGCGGATACCAAATTCGCACAATGGCCTGCCAGTATCCGCACCCAAAAGGGCAAGCAAGAGATGGTTTCTGAGCTTGAGGATATGGTTGTGGAGAGGTTCAAATGGTGGCAGAAGAAGAATCCTGGTCTCCCAACCAAGGTGATTGTCTACCGGGACGGTGTCTCCGAGGGGCAGTACCGAATCGTTTTGGACAAAGAGTACCCCTGCTTTGTCAAGGCTTTCAACACACTCTACGGAGCCGAAAAGAATCATCCCAAGATTTCAATAATCGTTGTGGGCAAACGTCACCACACTCGCTTTTATCCGACGAACCTCCAAGATGCGGACCCGAGGAACGGCAACCCGCTCCCTGGCACAGTCGTCGATCGCGGTGTCACTGGGGAACGACTATTCGATTTCTTCTTGCTGGCCCATCAAGGGTTACAGGGCACTTCCAAACCTGCCCACTACGTCGTTATCAAGGACGAGAATAAGCTGGGAGCTGATCAGCTCCAGAAACTAGTATGTTATCCATCATTATTTTCTACTGCAGCAAAACTAAGTCTTATCATAGACGCATAACCTGTGCTATACATTTGGTCGTGCTACACGATCGGTTAGCATATGCCCTCCGGCATATTACGCTGACATACTTTGCGAGAGAGGCCGCTCCTATCTCCATAACGTTCTGAAAGGGGATGCCTCTGTTCTGTACAACCCACAGAAGCAATGGCGCCGGGACTGCCATAAGAATCTTCAGGGATCGATGTTCTACCTGTAGACCACGTACCTGCTCTCTAAAGTAGCAGCTCGAAGGCCTACCTAAGGCCCGGAAAACTACCTTGTGCACTGCGCTATTATTTTATGAGTGGTCTGTGGCTGCACTCAAGAGATCTAGACCGCTATCAACCCTCTCCCTCCCCCATTCACTCCCTTTTGGTATCTAGCGATCGAGCCTCATGGGGCAGGTGGTGGCATTGATATTTCCCACATGAGTATCATGCTTGAGCAATGGCGATGCATCTACTGTGGGAACGGGAAATGGTATTGATAATTTTGAATGACATTTACCTTCCTTGATAACTTTTCTTTTACTTCTGAAAATAGGCTTTGGCAGCTCAATAAATAGGAAGACGGATGGCTAGTCTTATTGGGGTTTCAGGAAGGATCCGATATGGACGACGGTGGTTATTTTTTGAATATCACGCCATATATTTGGGGTAGCAATGAAAGCGTCCATGATATTGGATGATGGATTCTCAGGTGTAGGTGAGGTAATTTGTAAGGTTAAATGTTGTTTTACGACCGGATTTGCTCTCGGGTTTGGTGTTAGGCTGGTTTTGTAGAGTTAATTGACATGAATTTGGAGCATGTTATTTGTTCTTATTATAATGGAGGCTGGAGGACTTCGGCAGAGTACCTGAATTATTAAAGAAACTTTTGCCCGGTACTCCATCTACAAGTACCCTAACGGGCGGCCTTTTCTGGAGCGTCCACGATAAAGGCGTTTATACCTAGATACTAGAATAGTGCAACTAATCTTCAGATTTGACCTTCTGAATGGCTTTAGTAACATTAGCAGCGTACACAGAGCACGAATCTAGCCTCTCTAATTTACGGGTGCCAGTTAGCTAAGTCTTGAATGTGACCGATTTCACGCTCTTCGTTCGTGGATATGGTGTCGTGAAGAGAGCTACCAGCCATTCCCTGCCGTCGTTCTGCTGACCCCGCTAATGATGTCTAGTGTACCGTCGTTTCGACCCAGGATGCTCCTGTTTCCTTCTCGCGCTCAACGAACGGAGACCACAAATTGGACTCTGCACATGGGATATGCGACCGCCAGCCGCCGGGTAAAGAAACACCTATACAGCGAAGGATGATATTTGCGAGTCGTGAGCGTTTTCCGCGCACTCCGGATGTCTTCATCACGCCGTTGTTGGCCTCGGAGCGTACCTGGCACGGCTAAGGCTCTGAGGCTGCCATTTCGGGCATGGATTGCCGGACTTGGCAAGTCGCGGTATCCAACCACTCCCTTTATCGATACCCGCCATCGCGTTTCAGACGCCAACCCTGGACGACATGTTCGCTGGCGACCCCAGCCACCCCAGCCATCGTGCACAGTCGGCCACTCGTTCGACAGGAGAAAGGGCCTCTTGACTTGGTTGCGATATGACCTCCTCCGAGCCTCTCTTCCAAGAGATTCATCCACGTTCTCGCAGTCACCAGTCTCGATATTCAGGCACCAACCCTTTGTCTCACAGGGCTACCAAAATCACAAGGGCCCCCCATGTGCCGCCGCATTCACCAACATCTTGCGGTGCAACCAGAACACTGACCCCAGCCACTTCTTTGCTATTCAACTATCTCTCTCTCTTTCTCTCTCCTCATCTTTCTATGACCATCACGGGCTCCCATGACCTTGCACGCCGATACAATGGATGGAATCGCCATTTTTGATGCAGACAATATACCTTCACTGTCAGCCTCTTTAGAAGCTTTCGACCCCGAGCGCAGCACTCACTCTGCCTTTAGCACTCGGTCGGCTATGCACTCTTCACGGTGGAGCGGAGAGGATTCCGAGCCAGAATCTGAAGGACCATGGGCGCCGCCAGCCTGGCAGAAATCGCATACAGGTTGGTATAGGAAATCAACGCTTGGCGACAGTGCGATGAGGTCGAGTCCGTCACTGTCGAGAGGCGCGAGCCCTCAATACGATTTTCAATCAGAAAGAGACCTTACGCCTTCACACATTCCCCTACCCGAGTCGCCGATGCGGCAGTCACCCCGAACAAGTCCCGAACCAACGTCCGAGCAGGACCAGCGCTTCAGTACACCAGAAGGACAACAACATTCGAGACAGCATACACCAGGAACTACTATGGGAGGGGAGAAAGAGGTTGAAGAGCAAGATATGGCCGACGAGGAAGTGCCGGCATCTGCACACGGTGAGCCACCCGCCAACCTGGATGGTTGTGAGTTTTCATCAATCCCTTTGTATACATGCGCTCACTGTCTACCCAAGTCGTTCGATTTGCCGTTCGCGCAGAGGGCCTTTTTCGAACTGCGCCCATCGAGGAGTCTATATCGTCGTTCGCTAACAGCATCAAAGTGTTCACAAAATCACGACTTAACATAATAGGCGGTATATTTTTTCTCTTTATTGCCTGGACTCTCTTCCAGCCATGGGATGCGGGATTGATGCCAGACCTTGCCAACGCCGCGTCGATGGCTCGGCAGTTCGAGCCTCTCCTCTACGCTTCGGAGAATGTCATACCTAGGTCCAGAGAGCTCGCGGAAGCCAGCATCGCAATACAAGATCTAGCGGAAAGTTTGCGCGCATCCAACATGTCGGGGTCAACGTCGATTATAGAGCAGTTGGAGGGGCAGGCCGAGAGTGTGAGGAAGCTATCCGAGATGCTCACCAGCTTCTTCACGAACGTCGACGGCGACATTGACGGGTACGTAACGGCTTAATTTTTAATTTTTTTTTGTTGAGGATTTTAATCTGACATTGGCTAGGATATTGATCACAATGGAATGGACCAAGCGCGAGATTGAAGCAATCCAGCCCACATCAATGTCAAGTTTAGCGATAGCGGCTGGAAACGCCCACTCGGCGCTCTGCAGGGTAGGAGTTCTTGAGCGCAATGGAGAACCAACGGCTGTGGGCAGGGTGGTAACAAAGATAGTGGGGCAGACGCCCCAGCAGCACGCGCTATCAACGGTGCAGCGCACGTTCAACTACTTGGTGACGACGGTGGAGGAAAGCGTTACGAGTGAACTCCACAAGGCGGCAAGTCTTTTCACGCTCTTCGAGACGGTCAACCGGCAATTCCAAACTCTCCATCGGTCGGTGGCACGCGAGGAGGACTCGTTGTCCACGCAAAAGGACGAGTTCCTGGCATCTCTATGGCACAAGTCGTTGCCCAACCGGATGAAGCTGAAAAAGTACGAGAAGAACGTCAAGCTGCTCAAGAGTGTGCGGGCGAGCACGTTGGAGAACCTGAAGGATCTGAAGGAGCATTACCGCGTTATCAATTCGGTTCGAGAGCAGCTCGATGGGGCACGGAGGAAGCTGGTTAGCCCCCTAATCAAGAGCGCGCAGTCGAATTCGTTTGGGCTGGACCACCAGCTTGCGGACCTCTCGGGGACGTACAGCTATCTCAAAGAGCTACGGGACACGCAGAAGCGCAACGTGTTGCAGAAGCTCTGGGCGGATCCGAAGAAGCGAGTCACCATCACATCCGGCAGGGGTGATGAGGAGGCTGATGACTACTGATGCTTTAGCGCACCACCAAAAAACCGGGTTTTCAGTTCGGCGGACGCCAGCGTATAGACGAACACGGAGCCTCGGGATTGGCGATTGGGAGTTTTGGGAGTTTTGGAGTTTTGAGAGTTTTGGGAGTTTTGGAGTTTTGGGAATTTTGGGAGGGGTTTTTTTTTCAATTTTTTTTTCCACGACAACAGCAAGCATTGCGGGCGGGAGCGAGGGCGTGTTTTGTGATATTTTTCCAGTGATGAACATTTGTGTTTGATTGCAGATGGGCTTGGCAGCGCGTTTTCTTCCTGTTCCACGCTCTCCACGCGTCTGACATGTTGACGTCAGGACGCGTTCGATTACTGGTGAACGCTGGAACTATTACAAATACTTGATGTAGCGATACTTGATGTAGCAAGTGCAAGAAGCAGCGCAGAATAAGGTAGTTGTGAATGGCAGATACAAGACACGCTGCTCCGACGCCGCCAATGTGTGGCAATGCGGCAATGTGGCGCTGTGGCAAGATTGCGGCGCTGCTGCTGTTGTGCCCCGCTGAGATTTCTACAACCGAACCTGTTGTGCGACTGATCTGATTGTTGTTCCCAGGGTTGCTTACACAGCCTGATTCCTTGATTCCCCACTTGCTGGCCGTGCGTCTGCCCGCTCGGAGTTTGGCTTGGCATCGCTTGGCAATGGGGCTATGCAATCCAAACTCATTTTCCTCTGACGTCTGCTATTGGACAGGGAGCCCAAGCTCCTTCTTTCCCCCCCCCGGAGCTTCCTTCTTTTTCAGAACACAACACAAACACCAAATGCTGCGCCTTCGCACCCCGCTCCTACTCTGTACTCCCTTCTGTTTCCGGCAGTTCAACCAGCTCACCCGCTGTCCTGTCTGACGAATTGCAACGCCGAAATTGAGGCCGAAATTGAGGCCTCCACTGCTGTTCCCTCTGTCACACCGAGCTCTTCCGCAACCATCCACGCGAATCTGGTGCCAGCTTTGATAGAACCAGTACATCAAGCCACTCTTTCCCCCTCCCCCCAAGCAAAAAAAAGGGTGACAAAGACATCCTCCCCAAGCCATGAGTGAGTCTTCGTCGCCTTGACTTTCTTTCTCTCCATATTCCATAATCACAAAGAAACTCCTGTGCTCTGGCTAGCACACCACTGCCGGGCGCAGCCGCATTCTTCGACACTCCTTCTTGGCAAATCTCCATATCTCGGTCGCCATCAAACCGCTAAGGCTCACTCGCTCACTTGGCTAATCGCTCGAGCGCTTCGCGCTCCTCTCTTCAGAGAATATAAGGTCGCAATTCCACCTCCACGGTCGTCATCCGAGCAACCACAGTATGCCGCTACCCGCCAACGGCTCTGCCGATGAAACCACGCCTCTTGTGGTGCATGCATCGCGCGAAAGCCGCTGGAAAACGCTCCCCAAGTACGTTGTTTCTACGACGTGGAAGACGCTTAAGAGCAACTATGTCAACGTCTTCCTGGTCTTTGTTCCGCTTGGAATCCTCGCTGGAGCGCTGCATTGGAGTCCGACGCTCGTCTTCGTTTTCAACTTCATCGCCATTATCCCGCTCGCGGCGCTGCTGAGCTTCGCGACCGAGGAGCTGTCTGCGAAATTGGGCCAGACGTTGGGAGGTTTGTTGAATGCAACATTTGGAAACGCAGTCGAATTGATTGTGAGTTGGCCAGATTATCAGATCGATCTATCCCATGGTAAGGCTGTGGGCAGGGCTGGGCTGTGGCTGATTACTCTCGTATAGGTTAGCATTGTGGCACTCAAAAATGGCGAGATCAGGATTGTGCAATCGAGTATGCTTGGAAGTATATTGTCTAATATTCTTCTTGTGGGTTGAAACATGTGCCCCATCTGCTCGGCAACGCTAAAGTGCACAGGTTCTCGGCTGCTGTTTCCTCGCCGGTGGCCTTCGCGAAAGGGAGTCCAAGTTCAATGAAACGGTCGCGTCCACCATGTCTTCCCTCATGGCAGTTGCTTCCGCCTCTCTGATCATACCTGCGACGCTATACGCCACTCTGCAAAGCTCCAAATCCAAAACCGAGAACCACATCCTCATCCTCTCCCACGGCACCGCCATCATCCTCCTCGGCCTCTACATCCTCTACCTCTACTTCCAGCTCTACTCCCACGCCAGCCTCTTTGACGTAGAAGCGCAGGCCAGTGAAGACGGCGAAGACGGCGAAGGTCAAAATGAGGGCCAAGTCCTCTCTCCCATCGCCGCCGGTGTCGCCCTCGTCATCGTCACCGTCATGGTCGCCATATGCGCCGAATACCTCGTCGACAGCATCGACTCCATTGTGCAAACCGCGCACATTAGCAAAACCTTCATCGGTCTCGTCCTCCTCCCCATCGTCGGAAACGCAGCCGAGCACGTCACGGCCGTCATTGTTGCGTACAAGGGCAAGATGGACCTCGCCATCAACGTCGCCATTGGCAGCAGCTTGCAGATTGCGCTGTTCGTTACGCCATTTTTGGTTATTTTGGGCTGGATCATACATGAGCCTATGACGCTGCATTTCCAGGGCTTTGAGACTGTGGTGTTCTTCTTGAGTGTTTTGGTGGTGAATTATCTTATTCAGGATGGGAAGAGCAATTATCTGGAGGGTTGCATGTGTATTGGAACGTATGTTTAACCACTTCCCCCCCCCCACCCCCGGGGGGGGCTGAGACGGTTATGTGGGTGGTGGGTGTGGGTGTACGGGTTCTAATTGGACTACAGATACACGATTATTGCACTCGCCTTCTACGTATACCCAGACGATGCCTCTGGCGATCTTGGAGGCAGATTCTTGAAAGGTTTCTTTGGATCCTCAGTTTCTAATTAATCTAGCTCTTGTCGGCTGTTTCGTGTCTTCTTTTCCTTTGTGTATGTTTTAATGCTTGAATCAGGTGAGGGAGAAGACCAAATTCGTAGCAGCCGAGCGGCAAGGAACCCTTTCTGTCCATAATTCTTTTTCTTCCAACTTGAATCTTGATGTGGGTTCTCCGCATCTTGTGGATTTGGTATGCGGAGAGAGAGGATGTGGTGTCTTTCTTTAGATCTGTGAGAGTCTCTCGACTTCTTTACTTGCCTCTGCTCTGCTCATATTGATGTCTGACATGGATATGGGGGTGGGTTTGCAAACTTGTATCATTAGGGTGTCTGGTATGCGGTGTATGCGGTTTCTCTGGGTCGCAAAAGCCAAGAAGGGGCGACCAAGGCTGTATATATGGGCTTGGTGTGTGAATGAATTGAATATATGCTATATCCAAGATGATTTCCAACCATGATGTCAATATTTCATCTGTTGACGTAATTAAAAGGTCTTTTTCATTTCAAAATGCCCAAAAAGGGGCAGATTGGCAGTCTCAAGGAGCTGCGAAAAAAAGTGGGTAAAACTTGGGTCGTAGTATTCTCACATGACCTGCCGGTAGATACACATGACTAATCTCGGTGCATGCACATAACCCGAATTGGGTTTAGCCCTTGCCCCAAACAGTTAGCCGCGCACGTGAGTTTGATGTGTTTGCACCCGGATTTTAGATGTTCCGCGCCGATCGCGAATATTAACACCTAGCGCGCGCGCTCTATAATATCGCGACGCCTATATATAACGCCCAACGCTATAGACAACGATATGGCCGAGGGCTCTAACCCTAAATTTAATGGCTTTAGTGAGCCTAAGCCTAAGACTAATCCTCTAGCTTTTATATTGCTAGCGCCGCCACCGGAACGCTACTATAATAGCTTTACTAACTTAATAGCCGATATTAATATATTTGCTAAGGAATAGGGCTACAGAATTACCACTATACGCACCCTTAAGGCTTAGTAAAATATAGAAGACTTTTATAAGGCTTACCTAATCTATAATAGAGGCAGAGTTTATAAGTTAAAGAACCTAGTCTGTAATATAAGTAGTAGAAAGTACGGCTATAAATTCTTTATAGTTGTATTATATATTAAAAAAATAAATTAATTGAAGTTTTTTATCCGTAATAGTAAATATAATAGCTATAAACCTTTTTATTCTACTATTACTTATCTAGTTTATTAGGTACGTTTTACTAAGACTAAATAGAAGATCCGGAGTATAGTATAGTTAGGAATTTTACTAAAGTAAATTATATTAAACTTTGTAGACAAGTACCCTAATATCCTTCTTATTAACAATAATATATATAATAAGAAAAAGCGCTTCCGTTATAAGACTTTAGGGCTATATACACTAATATAGGCACTACTATACAAGTTTAAGCGGCGCGATTAAATATACGTATTACAACGACGATATATTATAAGTCGAACGCTAAATAGCAAGTATTAGATTCGAGTATATTAATAGCTACGTATAGCTATTATAAGGACTTAAAAGGATTACTAGAGAACTTTATAGAAATACGGCTAGGACAAATCTATATAGAGAGTATTGGAGCGGGGTAATAAAAATAACTATAGCTACGCGTATAGCGTAGCGTATATAACGGCAGTACTATTATAATACGCAGCAATCTATAATAGCTATTATAGGGTTATTATACTATTCTTTACCTATTAGTAGTGTAAGAAGATACTTAAAAAGAACCCTAACGTACTTACTCTTAATTATATCTATAAGACGAACCGATTCGGTATACTTCTACTATAAATAATTAGGTATAGTAAGCTTAGTACTACCTTTCTAGCAGGCTTCTACTTTATAAATACTAAAGACAAGAATATATATATTTAGGTAGTTAGAAATCTTTAAAAGATAATTTAGCAAGGCTTAGGTAGGGTACTCTAGGTGTTTATTACTAATAATAATATAGCGCTTAAGAAGGCTTTAAAGTATTACTTTTTTAAGGTTTAATAGCTACTTTATATATAGCACAAAGAGAACCTAATATAGGTATAAGCTGCATTAATATAGAAAACGGGCAATAAGAAAGAAAATAATAAGAATACTAAGTAATTTATAAGAAACTAGAATAAGGTAAGGTAAAGCCTCTTAGTTATTAATTTTAATAAAAAATAGGAGAATTTTAAGGCTTCTTATACTAAATAGGACAAGCTTATTACTTACCTAGAAAAGAACTTTATAAAATTCAAATTCTAGCTTATTAATTACTACGTTAATCTTTATCTACACTTTGGTTATAAAGTTACTTTTAGCGCTAAGGGCGCTTACGGCGATATTAAGTTCTACCTTAATACTTTTACTAGCGATATATTAGCTATAGCTAATAAGCTAAAGCTATAGATTAAGAATAAGTAGCGGAAGTATAACCTAAAGCTTAGTAGAGTAATTAGACGGCTAAAACACACCTATAAGGTCCCTCTCTTTAAGAATATTTTTGGCAAGGTCTCGCTATATACTTTAAATAAGTTACTCTATTAAATTAACTTAATAAAAGCTAAGGATTTTAAGCCGCTATAATATAGAAATAAGTTTATATTATTTATAGAACTTTTATACGCTTATAAGCTGCACTATATATAGTAGCGCGGTAAGAATCTTTTACTAGAGTATATACACGCCTATTAGCACTTTAATTAGCTTTTTATTAAAGTTTCCTATATTTCTATTATATATAGAAGCTAACTACTATTGAATTTAAACTAAGATTAATTCACTACTTTTAGTAGAAGACCCCTAAATTATTTAACGCTATAAACGGCCACGTGTTAATAATAACCCCTATTATAAGGAAGCTACTCTATAGGTAGCTTTATAGACTACTTAATAGGCTACACTATAAGATTAATTAACTAGACGAAACCTATTACACTAAAAATAGGTATAAGAACTTAGCTATTATAGACGGCCATTATAGCAAATAAATAACGGCTTAGCGGTATAAGGGCGTAGTAGAGTAAAAGGCAGGGGCGCTATATTAACTTACTATAAAGGCGCTATATTAACTTCTAGTAAAGGCACTATATTAACTTCTAGTAGAGGCGCTATATTAGGTACGCCACTACTATATTAATATTAACCTTTTACTAACTACTTTATAGCTTTAGCGCCTACCCTATTTCTTAAGCCTATTAAGAACTTTATAGATTCTTAATTAATAGACCTTAACGCCCCCTATATTAACTTAATAAATAATCTATACACCGTATAAGCTAGTAAAGGTAATAGAATAAATAGTAAAGGTACTAGTATAGGTGCTAGTAGAGGTGTTAGTATAGGCGCTAGTAAAGGTACTAGTATAGGCGCTAGTAGAGGTACTAGTACAGGCGCTAGTAAAGGTACTAGTAGAGGTATTAGTAAAGGTATTAGTAGAGGTACTAGTAAAGGTACTAGCCGTAAAAGGCCGCGCTAAAGCTATAGTAGCACTTTAGGCCTTAAAGCTATAGGCAAACACTAGGTTAAAAGCGGTGTATATATAGCTTTTAAAATATAAAAAGCTTACGCAATATAAATAGCTAATAAAAGCTTACTAAAGGCTTATTAAAGCTATAATATATATAAAGCGCAAAGTAATTTAATATTTAAATATATTTTAAATAATATAAATAGTATAAATATAGGGTTATTATATACACGGCTAACTATTTAGGGTAAGGGCTAAACCCAATTCGGGTTATATATATACACCGAGATTAGTTATATATATTTACTAGTAGGTTATATAAGAATACTACGACCCTAAAACTTTAATAATTAAAGTACTTAAATAGGATAAAACTTAATAAACCCGTTAAAATCACGTACTCCTACTTTAAAAACACACTAAAGCTATTTATAGAATCTTAGCGCACATCTATCTATACTATATCCTAAAGTACGCCCCTAGCTAAAGAACTACTATATACTCTAAAGAACTAAAAAACCCGTCCCGGATAACAAACTATAAGCTTAGCTATATAGTTCCCGGCACTATATAAATTCCGGTAGCCTTTACTAAAATTAACTACCTAATATAATTCTATAATTTATATAAATAATTACTACTTATTATATATAGATTAAAGAGTTAGAGTAGTAGTAGCTACTATAGTAGTTATAGTAGTTCTACTTTTTTAAGCCTAAATAGCTATTAATTAATTAATTATACTTATAATATTCTCTATATTAGTAAACCTTTTATTAGGGTTTATTTAAAACGCGTTTTTTAGGCCTCTTTAAGTTAATAAGATTAAGTTAGTATTTTAATTATATATTCTCCGCCTTAAGCCCTACTACCCTTATATTTATAGTTAATAGCGCCTTCTCTACCTTTTAGAGTACTAATTAAGTTATACGTAAAAGATTCTTTAATTTTTAAAGTAACTATTAAGTAAGATAAAGATTATAAGGCCTTTAGGGCGTATTATAAAGAGTATTTATTAGTAATAAAGGCTGTTTTTAAGGTAGTAAAGTAATTAGCTACTATAAAATTTATAAAAATTTAAGTACTAGGTTAATATTTAATAAATAAAGGCCTATAGCGTACTAGCCTACTTAAATTATTTTCTTTATTAATTCTTCTTACCTTATATTATAGTAGTAGCAGATAAACTACTTTTTCTTAATAGGTGCGACATTATTAAGAGCTAAAAGGGCTTAAATTTAGTTATAATACTTTAACTTAATAACTAGACCTTACTATAGGTTAGGTTTTTTTTATTAGGTTAGGTTCTAGGTTAGGTTTTAGGTTAGGTTAGGTCTATACTTTTTAAACCCGACCTACTTAGTAACCCGACCTAATTAAACCTAACCTACTTAATAACCTAACCTAATTAAACCTAACCTACTTAGTAACTTAACCTAATAAGACCTAACCTAACTAGGACCTAACCTAACTAAAACTTAACCTAACTTAATAATTTTTAGGTTAACCTAACTTATATAATAAACTTTATAATAAATATAAATAATTAGTATAAAAAAATTATTTAAAATTACTATTTAAAGTATTTTTAGTACTTATATAGTAGACTTTATAGTAGATATAAATAGTATAAAAAAACTATTTAAAATTACTATTTAATATATTATAATTATTTATTTTCTTAGGCCTTACTTTATATTTCTTTATATACTACTTTTTTTAACTTTTATTATAATTTTTAAAAGATACCTATTAAGAATATAAATAATATTTTTCTTTATTCTACCTTAAATTTTTATTTTTAGAGTTATTTTTACTAATTAAATTTCTATTCTTTACTATATAATTTACCTTTATATTATACTTATTAAGCTCTTTTAAAGTATTATTTAAGGTAAGCTTTAGGTTTTTTATAAAATTATACTTTAAAGCCTATTAAAGAGCTTTATTTTTTTACTAGCTAAACTTTATAATTAATATTTTTACCTTAAAGGTCTTTAGAAAGTACTACTAGTTAAAATTAGCTTACTAGTAGGCTATATTAAAAAGTTACTTTATACTAATACTAGTTATAGTATATATAAGAATATTATAAGCTATTACTATAATATAGGGAAAGTTTACCTTAATACACTTTTATAACTCTAGTATATTAATATTATTAAGGCTAAAAACTAAAAGTATTTAGTATATTTACTATAAAAGTTTATTATAAAAACCTTACCTAAATTATAATACTACTTAAACTTTTCTTTAAGAGTTTTTATAGTAGAAGTAGTATTACTAGTACTATTTAACCTAAAGCTAAGTAGAGTACTAAGTAAATTCTTAATAATTAGTTTTAATTTTAATAACCTAACTATACCCCTTTTAATATTAATATACTACTTTAAAAAATATACTTTAAAAGACTTTTAATATTTCTTTTTTTAATCTTTTTATTAATTACTTATTTTAAAAAAATAGTCTTTAAAATATAATATTATTAAAATAGTAAATCTATATAAATTATTAAGGGCTCCCTTTATTTTTTTTATAGTACTTTTTAATTTTCTCTTTAATAAGTAAAAGTTTTAATTATAAAGCCTACTTTTATAAGGCTTATTTTTTACTAAGCTTTTTATATAAGTTTTTAAAATATATAAAAAGTTAATTATAAATTAAAAAAATATATTAAATAGTTAATAAAAAAGTATAACTAATTAACTAAGTAAAAATAGTAAATAGTAAAAAAATACTAATTAAATATTAAATCTAGTTCTACTTAATTTAACTAAGTAGTAGCTAATTAAGTCCCTTTTCTTTAATAAACTTTTCTATTAAAGAATAAAAAAGTATATACTAAATTAATATTTAAACTATTAAATTTTATTTAGTAATACTATTTTTAAAAACTTATAAAGGCCTATAATACCTATTATAACCCTTTTTAAATATACCTTTATTTTTTTTAAAAAAAAATTTTTTACTAAATATTCTTAAATACTTAAAAATAATTATTACTAAAGTTAACTTAAATAGTAAATACCTTAACCTAAAAAACTCTTAATTATATTTATTATAATATTTATTATAATATTTACTAAAAAATAAAATACCTTTATAAAAGTTTATAAAAGTTAATAGTTAAAGTTAAAATAATTACTACTAATTTTTAAACCTTTAATATATTTTTTAAATTTACTTATTTTTTAGTTCTTTTTAATATTATTAGCCTTAAATAAAATCTAAATATTACTTATAAATTAGTTAAAAG
>KV745360.1:0-21587 GCA_001692735.1 Lepidopterella palustris CBS 459.81
CGCCCGGCTTAAATATAATATAGATTTACTTATTCTTGCCTACCCTGCACAATCTCCAGACCTAAATCCTATTAAGCCAATTTGGCGTATTATAAAGCAGCGTTTACGGGGAAGAAAATAGTCAACTATCGCGCAGTTCAAAGCGGACATTCAGGCAGAATGGGACAAGGTTACGATAGCAGATATTCGTAAACGGATCAGAGAGATGCCCTGGCGATATAAGAGAGTGCAGGAACTTAATGGCAAGCGTATTAGAACAGATGCGTGGTAGTTATTGAGTATAGAGCTCAAAATAAGGGGTTGAATTTTTGTGAGGTGGCCCCTGCGCGACGAATTCCTGCAGACCCTTTGATTCCCAAGTCCTGGTTAGACAACTCACCACAACACTATCAACATATGGGTAGGGGAATGTCTGAAGTTGTCCCCACGTTGCATGAAGCGAGCCTACGAACCATCGCTGCAACATACCGGTTGAAGAGCGTGGGGCTGCAAGGGGAATGTGTACATTATATAGGGCAACAACGCACCACTTATCTTGCCAGCCGAAGCTTCTAGTAGAATAAGGCGTAAAGTACATTCTGCCTCCTACAGACATTCGAGGACGTTCTGAAGGCAATGATAATGTGGTATCGGGATAGAGTCAACCGGAATTTGTCATCGTAATCACAGTTTCGTAAGTAACTTTGGATAGTTGTGTGGTTGAACGGCTTTTTTGCCTTGCGACGTCATAAATTTTCCTTCAATTCCCTTTTCCCCTCGATTCTGTTCCATGCGCCTTGTTGAATGCCTTGTGCCTACTCGAAACCCATAGGTATCTGCACCGCAAAACACCTCCTGCTGTGGAGGCAGGGTATCATGCTACTCGCTAATGCTAGTGTTGAAGAGCCGCGAAGCAGTTGAATGCATAATCTACCGACGAGGAAACGCAACCAAATGCAAAAATCAAATGTGGGAGGCTGCAAGACTTTTTGCTACGCCGCTCGAAGAATAGATATTGCGTTCAGAAAAGTCCGTCGATCTCGCCAGTTTCGGCGTCGACGTCGACATTGAGATAACCTGGTGCCGTAGGTAGCCCTGGAATGGTTTGGATGTCTGCGGCAAGCGCGTACCTATAAATTGTTAGAAAATGTCGTCCGAAAAAGGCAGATAGGAATCATGAAAAGCGATGGACTGACAAGTAACCTGCACCAGCAGCCATGCGCACATCCCTAATTGGCACCGTAAAGCCGGTAGGAGCTCCCTTAAGGGCTGGATCATGGGAAAGCGAATACTGTGTCTTTGCGATACAGATTGGTAGGTTCCCAAATCCTTGCTTCACGTACATATCCAGCTTCTTCTGCGCAAGCTCGGAAAATTCCACTTTGTCGGCACCATACATTATCTTGCCAATCTTTTCGATGCGCTCTTGCACACTGCCCTCCAAGTCGTACAACAGCTTGAAGTCTGGCTTAGGCATTGCTGTGGCGGCGATGACGCCTTTGGCCAGATCGACAGCACCTTTACCGCCCTCTGCCCAGTGATTCGCCGGGATGGCGTCTTCCGCTCCTGCGGCGAGTGCTTCCTCCTTGATGACAGCAATCTCAGCCTCGGTGTCAGTGGAGAAGCGATTGATGGCCACCACAACAGGAACACCAAACTGCTTTGCGTTCGAGATATGCTTTTTCAAATTGACACAACCTTTCCGAAGTAATTCGATGTTCTCAGTTCGATATACCTCCTGTAGTTGTGCCCCGGGGGCAATATCTGGGCCTCCTCCGTGAACCTTGAGTGCGCGAACTGTTGCAACAATGACAACCGCATCGGGAACAAGTCCAGAGGACCTGCACTTGATGTTGAAGAAACGCTCACCACCCATGGTGAAATCAAAGCCTGCTTCTGTAACTACAAATCCGGTTTTATCTTCGTGAACCTCATCGGGCTCTGTGCCAGCGAGCTTGAGGGCGAGCTTGTCAGCCAGAACTGACGATGCTCCAATACTGATATTTGCAAATGGTCCAGCGTGGACGAAGACGGGTGTTCCTTCGAGCGTCTGCATCAAGTTGGGCTTGATGGCATCTTTCATAAGGGCAGTAAGAGCACCACCGGCACCTATGTCGTCGCACGTTACAGGGTCGCCGCTGCGGGAAGAAGCGACTACCATCCGACCTAAGCGTTCCCTCATATCCGCCAGGTCGTTGCTGAGAGCGAGCACAGCCATACATTCGCTGGCCACCGATATATCGAACCCAGTCTCTCTGCTCTGGCCCTTCTCTGTAGGTGCTTGGCCAACTGTGATTTTACGTAGATGCCTATCGTTGACGTCGAGAACGCGTCGCCAAGTGATGGTGTCAGGATCGATGTCTAACCTTGCGAATCGATGAATTTCGTCTTCCGTTAGATCGTCTGGATTCGTCTTATCTATTCCGAGTTTCTTCAAACGTCTGAACATGACCTTCACAAACTCGCGCTTTCCTTTCTTAATGGGCACCAATCGTTTATATAACGCTGCATCTTTCTGGGTGTTTTCATGGAAAATCCTGGTTTCGATCGCAGCAGCCAACAAGTTGTTCGCGGCTGTGATGGCATGGATATCGCCTGTTAGATGCAAGTTGAACTCGTCCATTGGAATGACTTGACTGTACCCTCCTCCAGCAGCGCCGCCTTTGATACCAAATGTAGGTCCTTGACTGGGTTGACGTACATTTGCGAACGATATCCTACCTAGGTGGGCAGACAGAGCTTGCGTGAGACCCACTGTCGTCGTTGACTTCCCTTCGCCGAGCGGTGTTGGTGTAATACCGGCAATCAAAACATAGCGACCATTTCTGCGGTGCTCCAGCCTCTTCAGCAAAGAAAGATCCACTTTGGCTTTGTATGCACCATATGGCTCTAGCTCGTGGCCCATAATACCAACCTCATGTGCTATTTTCGTGATCGGCTTTGGGTGTTGTGCTCTTGAGATTGCAATATCGGACGGAACCGGGTCCAGCAATTTGAGCGGTAATGGGGTGATATGACGCTCCTTCTGCCGTTCAAAGTATGCATCTGCGGAATTGACAACGTTCTGGAGTAACATCGCCACAGTCATAGGGCCAACGCCTCCGGGTACTGGAGTGATTTGCGACGCAACCTCAACAGCAGACTCAAAATCGACATCTCCAACGAGTCTGTGGCCGGACTTCTTCGTTGAATCGGGTATGTAATTCGTGCCGACATCAATAACAACAGCTCCAGGCTTAAGCCAGTCTCCTTTTACAAAGCCTGGCTGTCCAATAGCTGCTACTACAACGTCCGCTAGTTTGACGACCTCGGGCAGGTTCTTGGTTTTAGAATGGCACACCGTGACCGTGGCATCTGCATTCTTTAAGAGATGGCTGACGGGACTGCCCACTATATCACTCCTCCCAATCACAACTGCAGTTTTGCCACTGAGGTCTACTCCACTTTCTTGTAATAGTACCATGACACCTTTTGGCGTACATGGTGTGAAGAGCGGATGTCCACCGCGCTTTGCCAACTCCCCAATGTTCGCGACTCCAAATCCATCAACGTCTTTCTCGTCGATGACAGAAGAGGTTACGGCGTGCTCGGATATGTGTTTTGGGACAGGTAGTTGGACGAGAATGCCGTGGACGGCGTGGTCGTTGTTGAACTCGGTGATGCGTTGTAGGAGCTCGGCTTCTGTGATGTCATCGGGAAAATGTACAAGTTCACAGTCGATATTGGCCTAGAGGATAGAGTGATCAGTAATGTCTAGGACATCAGACGTGTGAATGGCTACCTCTTGAGCGGCCTTCAGCTTCATTCGTACATAAGTACCTTCAGACATCAATTGCTTGGCCATACGTTAAGGTGAGAAGCTTACTAGAGTCTGAACGGTCTCCAACTAATTCAAATGATCAGCAGCTATACGTTCCTACCGTGGGTGCTTTAACGTACCTTGCACGATCTTCAATGAGGGCTTGTACCTAGGATTGATCTCCTGCCTCTTCTTGATCTCGGCGCCCAGCCTTTCTCGTATGCCCTTTGCAATGGCGGTGCCATCGATCTTGGTGGCCGTCATGCTTCGTAGACTACTGGAGGAGTGTCGTATGCGGGGAAAGTGGTGTCTGCGGGATGGTGCATGGGACAGCGGCAGTCTTGGTGGGCTCGAAGTTAATAACCGCGGAGCTCGCCGCGGGGAGAGGGCATGCAACCTGCAGATCAACATCCTCAGGGGGGCCAAACCAACTGTGTTGAACGACTGAATTGGAGGTTTTGATGGGGTTTGCAGGACTTTGTGATCATTTTATTCTTGTGAGTCAAAGAATGCTTTACTTTCACAAAACCCTGGTGACATTTTTAACGGCCGGCAAATTTTTCCCAAATGCCGCCGCCAAAAATTGCCCATTTGAAAACGGTGGCCTTTGCGGTAACTTCCATTTATATTCCATAGCTAATACCCACTCTCTCATCTACACAGTGCTTGGGGGCAACGGCTCCTTAAGAGTCTTATTGCCAGCTTTTTGTCGTTCTTCGTCCACTTTCAGATTGTCTCGGTGTCCCACATGGTCCGAAACTCCTCTCAAAGTAACCCAAACATATTACACCACCAATCATAATTATTTCCAAAATCTTCCAATAGGTAAGAAAGTTATCAAGACTGTGGTTTCCATCAATTATCCAGATGTTTAATATCTCATTTCCTTCCAGTTTTCTTCTCAATTTCCATCAAAAGACCAAATATGACAAAGAGCTCCTCACTTTTCTTCTGCAAAAGTGCCTTCTTCTCCGGATTGCAACGTTGCCCGAACTTGTCAGGATGCCATGCATTCCGCTCAGTTTTCAGGAAATCGAATGAATAGGCTCCAGATCCCCGAAGAAGCTTTGCGACATCATGTTGGCATGCTCCGAGACTTCCAGGCTCCTTCTTGACACCAACGCATGATGCCGCTTTGCAGAATTTGGTCGATTGGGGCAGCTCCGGAAATTCCTGGATGCCCCCTTTCGCGAATGCGGCATCGCAACTAATCTTCCATATTTTGTAAACCTCGGCTGGGTTCTTGGGGATCTCAGATTCTGCAACCATATCGATCCAATTCCGGTGGATCCATCCCTTTTTTCCCCGAGCGTTTTCCCCAATGACCCAGAATTGCCCTTTGATTTCAATTACTTTGATTACCTCGCCTTTCTGCAGAAATAGTTCAACCCTGTCATGGGTTGCACAGCCTCCATGCCTGGCAATGGCATACTGCTGTACACCAGGCTGGTCCGAATATGACCATCCGCGATCATACCCGTAGTTCATAATGCCATGCAAAATGTCAGGGAGCTGCTGTTCTTTTAGGCTGGTTAACATGGAGTAGTTAAACCGGATATGTTTGTCTGGCTTGCTTTTCTCTATTATGACATGCTGCCCGACAGTGTGTGGGTCCAATGAGAAGTGCTGTGCAGATGTCAGCTTCACCAGCCAAGAGGCGGTTCTCTCTGGTCGGGAAAAGGAATCCCGAGTCATAGTTGAGCATCTCTTGATGTACTCACTGCGAAATCAGTAATTTGGAATTGAGGATCGACCCAAAAATGCTCCCATGCGCGCTGCAGTATGTCAGAGTGGGACCCAAAGTCCCAAGCATAGACATTTGGCCCCAATCCACCCGAGCCTGAGATTGCGAAATAGGAGTCATCAGTTGTAAACGTGATGAGTTCAGGTGGTCCTCTGATCCAACTATCGTATCCCCACCACATTCGGAGTGTTTCCTCGAGTTTTAAAGGAAGCCCCGCACAGGTTAACCCCGCCTGGTTCCAAGCAACGAAGCTTCCATTCGCTCCAAGAACGACCTTGAGCGACCTATCACATATAAATCGTGGTCGTATCTGGTCAGAGGTATTGGTCGCGTTGAGCCATTGCTCAAGCTGAAATGGCACTCCCGTTCCCCAATCTGGATGCTGTTAGTGGAAAGTCATATGCCATCAAGAGAGGGAGCTCAGTACGAGAGAAGTGATTACCCAATCTCTCATACGATATGAACCAGGAATCAGGGGTATCTCCAAATGAAGCCCATTGAATTTTCTTAATTTGGCCTTGGTCTACCAGCCACGAAATTTCAAGAGGAATATCATGACTATATGCGTTAGTGATCTGCTTGGCTAGTCGATGTTCATCCCGATTTTATAGCAAAGCTCACCAGGCATAGCCAAACGGTGTCCCGAACAAGTAAGTATCATCAGGACCGAAGGCGAAGACATATTCGTCCTTGTTCAGAGATTCAAGCTCCTGCAGGGCTTTTTTTGACTGCTTGGTCATGATGGAAAGAACTCAATAGAACACAGCCGAGAGATGGAAGGTACAAAGTCAGAGTGAGAAGACAGGTGCAGAATCAGAGCTCGACATCAGGAAGGTGAAGTTGTTGTGATCACGCGGCGTGATGGCGAACGCGAACAGGGAACTCAGGTGCCAGCTTCGTTTTTGGTGAATTTGGTGACTATTCTGAGGCCAAGATCCAGGTTTCATAATCAAAACCTCTGAAGCAGATACAGAAATTTGCTCTACGAATCCGCTGCTAATCCTATTGGACCCATTCCGATGGCTAAGCGTGAAGAACCTCTACGTGATATCTTATCTTCACTAGAATCCACCAGAATCGTAACCAGCACTGAAATTCTAGCCGCCAGACGCCTAACGCTTTTTACTTTTACATTACCCCCGAACTGAAACCAGCAGATTTCGTCAAGGACAACAAATTTGGCAAAGAAAGTGAGCTAATGGTTTCTTTTCAAGGAGATCGCGAGATTGGATAAGGAGGGTATGGAGTCGATTACAAAGATAGCCTCTTTAGATCTATCCGAGATAGTTCTCCATTTTGCATTCTAAGGTCAATGAGGATTTGAGGGTCAGGGACAAGAGAAACCGAAATCAAACTTGGAAGAAAGTGGCGGCTTAGATAAGCTATCCGTTCGAATCTCCGCTGTTCCTAATTAGGATTAGACTAAAGAGAAATCCCACTTCGCGAATCGCAACACCAAAGGCGCATACACCCCATATAAAGACGTTTCTCGAACTTTTGGCCTAAACCATCACATAACTCGAACAGAGGAATACTGATTTGTAGAGTTCTCCTCAAAGATCCATACAACCTGTCCACAACCTTATACCGAGGTTTCCTCCGTATCTAGCCCATAATGCGACCCATCCTTCTCCAGGGTCATGAGCGTGCGCTCACACAGGTTAAGTAGGCTCTATTCTGTGGAACCTTTCTGTGAAATTTCTCCTGATCATCTTATAGGTATAATGCAGATGGTGACTTAATTTTCAGTGTGTCAAAAGACCACGTCGTCTGCGCCTGGTACTCTCATAACGGTGCGTCCTTCAATCTCCAGCCACAGGGTCACTTTCTAACACGAACTTTAAGGCGAACGACTGGGAACCTACCATGGACACCAAGGAGCCTTGTGGACTGTGGACGTACATCCTTCATCAGCTCTGCTTGCCACCGGCGGCGCGGACAATACAATGCGGTTATGGGAGGTCAAAACTGGACGCTTGTTACACACGTGGGAATTTGCGACGAGTATTAAACGAGTTGAGTTTTCGCCAGATGGAAGACAGTTGCTCGGAGTTACGGAGAAGCGTAGCGGTCATCTAAGCACCATAGTTGTGTACGAGATCGATCCAGATGTTGATGCGGAGCAAACGGATGAGCAGAGTCTGAGGATCGTTTGTGACGAGGTACATATCTTTCTCCATTTTCAAGCAAGCATGAAGTAGAATCACAAGATCTGTGCTAACGTCCTTGGAAAATTACAGAGCAAGGCAACTGTTGCTGGGTTCAGGTGAATACCGCAAGGAAATTGGGGTGTGAACATCTTAGCTAAATGTTTCACAGCTACGGTGCAAAGTATATCATCGCAGGCCATGAGGATGGAACAGTCTCGCAATACGATGCGAAGGTACTACCATATCTTCAATCTTTGGTTGTGACACTACGACTTCGCTGACATTTTCCAGACTGGAGAACTACTCCTGAACATCACCGTTCACGAACCGGACATGCAAATAACAGACTTGCAATGGTCAGCAGATAGAACGTACTTCATAACCGCATCCAAAGATAAAACAGCGAAAGTCAGTATCTATGACGTTAAGGCCACAAGAATGCCGCTAACTAGGTTGTTCAATAGCTCGTCACCACCAACGACCTCGAAATCCTCAAGTCATACACTACCGGTAAGGCCTTGCTGTAATTGTATAATCTGTAAATCTGCTAATTTCTCCTAGATACACCTCTCAATAGCGCAGCCATTACTCCTGTGAAGGACTATGTTATCCTTGGAGGTGGACAAGCTGCAATGGATGTAACAACTACCTCGGCCCGGCAAGGCAAGTTTGAGGCTCGGTTCTACCACAAAATATTCATGGAGGAGATTGGAAGAGTTCGAGGACATTTCGGTCCCCTCAACTATGTTGCTATTCACCCTAAGGGCACAGGTTATTGCAGCGGTGGTGAAGACGGTAAGAGCCATTTCACAAGTTGCTCCTACATAAATTATTGTATAGTTACTAACGCACACCTTTCTAGGCTACGTCCGAGTCCACCATTTCGACAAGCCGTATTTCGATTTCATGTACGAAGTTGAGAGGGAGCAGGCGAATCTATAAAAAGTCTGACGTTCACGAAGCATGTAATGGCGTTTGGAGGCTGGTTTGGTTTGCAGACGCATCGTCTATGAATCGGGATATCCGTGATCTTGGCCTAGACAAGATTCGTCGTGCATCTTGTAGAGTTACTGAAACCATATTTTGGCTCTCAATGATAGTTTGGTCTTAATGATCAATAGATAGTGTTGCCATATGGTACATGTTGAAGTCTAGGCCCACAGCTGCGTGCGCCACAGTTGTCAAGAATTCTTAAAGTTGTTGCCACACCTTGTTTCATTGACCGCACTCTGCCCCACCAACTATCAAGAACTCCGTCACGCTCACTCTTCAACAACCATCAAACAACAATCACATCAAGATGCCACCTCAACCGTACAAAAGGCGAAGTTTTTGGTCTTCCTCCTATCTTTGAATTTAATCAACAGACTATGCTCTTGAAATTCAGAAATCTACATCCCCGACTGTGTGGGGTTTCCGTTGCCGTGTACGAAACATCCCCACGAGCTCTGATAGAGCATTTTATCCATATTTCTTATTCACTAATGTGCCTTCTCTTCTCACAGTCCTATTCTCTTCGTCACCACTGTCACAGCTCTATTCATGATAATGCGCAGTGATACTTCCTTAAACGTGCCGTCAGCGCCGCAGGCGTCGCATATCAAGTACACCACTATCAAGGGGTACTTCCTCCAATCAGAAGACAGTACCGATTCATCTACCTTTAATTTCGTGCGTGACTTGCTCGGTTACTGGCAGTAGTATCTCAAAGCTCATCGTTTGAGCAGAAGACAAACAACTTCGGGCTCATTAATCGGAGCTATGAGACCGACGGCTCGGGCGATGCGGAGGTTCGGAAAACGCAGTGGCAGCGTTTCGTGAGGTATGTAGAGTATGTAAACGAGGAGAGTGGTGAAGGAGTGTGGTTTAAGGTCCTCTTCATGGGTAGACATGGACAGGGATGGCATAACGTTGCAGAGGATAAGTATGGGACACCAGCTTGGGATGTAGGTCGCTCTTCTTAAAGTCGTCTCAATCGTTATGGCTTCGCAGTGCTATATACTAAATGGGAACAGTGCTACTGGTCTAAACTGGATGGCGCCGATGGCATAACGTGGGCCGATGCGGACCTTACAGAGTTAGGAGAGAAGCAAGCAGAAGGTGTCTCCGAGTTCTGGAAGTCACACTTGACAGTCGAAGGAGGGGGGATCCCTGTTCCTCAATCTTACTATCTAAGCCCACTAACACGTGCCATTCGTACGGCGGAGATTACGTTCGCAGGATTGGAGTTGCCAGAAAGCGCGCCTTTCAAGCCCGTTGTGAAAGAGGTACCGAAGCCGCCTCCCCATCCTTCGATAATATGCTAATACACCCAAAGCTCCTCCGCGAAGCAATAGGCGTCCATACCTGCGACCGTCGTTCAACCGCAACCCATATCCTAGGCGCCTTCTCCTCATCCCTCGCCCTCACCCTCGAACCTCACTTTTCAGAAACCGACCCACTATGGACGGCCGACCTGCGCGAGCCCGACTCCGCACTGAAAGTGCGTATGGCGACGCTATTAGACGATGTTTTTACGCATGATGACAGTGCATTTGTCTCTTTTACGAGTCATTCTGGCGCTATTGGAATGTTGTTGGAGGCGCTGGGGCATAGGAAGTGGAACTTACAGACTGGTGAAATTATTCCAGTTTTTGTGAGGGCGGAGAGGGTAAGTGGAGAGAGGGAGGAAGGATCCGAGGAGCCGAGCGGGACGGCGCCGAGTTGTACAACTATGATTCATGTCACGGGGGTACCACCGTTATGAGGAATTGGGGGAGAGGCGAGGGTTGCGGTTTTAGAGAGTGCTAGGATAGTGTAGATTTGGAGTTTTGAATGGTTGTGAGGGTTCAGTGTTCACCGCTCTACTTTTGCAAGAGGATGCCTTCTTCCCCTATGCTCATGTATAGGTAAGGCCCTCGCGGGACTGTCCGTATGAATACTCGGAGGGTAAAATTATTCCGGAGCCGCTTTCTAGGAGCTGAATGAGCATGTAGTATTTAAGTTTCAGTTCTTGCGCCCAGCTCTTTTCATATTCCATCGAGCAGGGAAGTGCTCGGTCGTTCTAACACCAGGGACAATACCAAAATATCAGCTCCCCGCGATGGTCTAAAGCAAAACAACAGATCCCGTGATGGCTTCGTGGGGTCGATTTCTCCTCCAGACTACAACACAGTAAGGATGATAAATTTCGTAGAGTTTGCAAAATCTCCCTCCTTCGACATAATGCTGAAGCGAAAGAAATATCTGCAAACTATCGAAGAGCTTCATCTGCAGGAGATGATGGAAAGAATTATTAAGGTGTGGTGATAATGGTAATTGGAAAGATAGCCGTGATAATGACATACATCAAGAAAAGATAACTCGAATAGAACCTCAATGAGTCTTCCACGGACACCAATCATCACCACTCTAAAACCCCTACCACATAAACAAAGCAGCCCTAACGGACCAGGACCACATTCCCATCAGCGACATCTCTGGTGTTAGTTTGGCTGGTGTCCGAGTCCGCTTATTCCATCACAGTTGTCAGCGAGGCGTTGTTAATGCAAGACGTCCAGTCTTCATTGAAAGAAGTGCACTCGGGTTTGCCGCTCGCTCATTTTCTCCCTCTGACACTTGGAGTGATGCCAAAGAGAACAGACATAGGATTCGAGAAATTCGAGATTGGGACTGGAATGGGAGATGGTAGTGAAGAAGAGAATATGTCCGAACGAGATTAATGTAGTCCATTCACCGGAGTGGTAGAGATGGAAGAGTTTCACATATGAATTCACGGAAGTGGTAGATTGTTATTCCGCCGCCGCTCTCCTCACTCAGTCCATCAAGCATTGCACTTCTCTGAGCTGCTGGTGTTTTTACAAGAAACGAAGTGTGCCTCTTGATGGCTGTGTGGACGGAAGACGACAGTACTGCCAGACTGTCCTGAAATTTTAACCTTATGGCTTAGTGGATGTGTGGACGGAGGACAAGCGAAGTGCCGGAACTCTTAAACAAAAATCCAATGGCCAAGAAGACATTCTTCGGTATAATAGCATAGCCCCGCGGTGCCGACTTCTCCAAGTCTCCAGGGGTCTCGTACTTCATATAAAATGTGCAGCCCTCCACTAGCAAGTAACGATGGTATGATTCAGCAAAACGCGGTTGTGATGTGAAATGCCAATGATAATGATGGAGTTCAGCAGCTCAAAGGAATAAAGCCTGATTCCGCACTGATGCAAAGCATCGCCAAACAAACCTAGTTCACCAGGCCATCGGCCCGGCGGCACTAATGTGACGACTGTACCACTCTGCTCCCACCAGCTTTGCGGCTATTGTTTTCTTCAATGGCGAAGTCTTTGTACCCTCACCCCACTTCCCGCAAGCTCTGCAGCCATGAGCCTCGTCTAAGGAAAGTTTTTGTACCTCACCCACTTCCCACAAGACAGAGCATATAATCAACCGCTAGTTCGTCTTACTCCAGACAGGAATTCTTGACTTTTGAGCGAGCTGCCGAAGGACGGGGAGTAAGGAGGAAATACTGTAAAATAGCAACCAGGCAGAGGGAGGGGGTATTGTATTTAAATAGAGGTTAAGAATGGAGAATGGCGCGTGAGTACGTGCTGCAGACCGTGTTCAACGATCAAATGCATTGTACACGTAGAACTTGATGACGATGCGGCATCGCGTGACTCTTTAAATCACTGTGCGGATCTATATTCTGGTATAGATTAAGAAGTTGGGATGGATTGAGGACGTAGCAATTCTCTATCCTCACACGCAATAAAAACCATCCGATTATACTCTCTTTCCTATCCTCGATCAGTAACTCCCTCCTACATCAAGCCCATACCCCAAGCGACCAACTCCCTCTATCGCCTGCCCCAGGCCTCACCCCAGGCCCCAAAGTCTGCCTCTGCGGGACTACGCTAACTTCTTTTTCTCTAGAAGCCCCATGCAATCCATGCTGAAGGAACTTCTCCCGCTCAATCTCCACGATGCCTCGAATACGCAACTGTGCTATGAGGGACCCACCCGCCCATGCACCCAAGGACTCGACACCGCGAATCACACCGCCAAGAGTTGTCGCGGCTGGGACGGTTTTTGTGGATAGGCGGGCTAGTTTTGCGCTGATTTCGTCTGGTTCTGGATCCGCGAGGCCGGCGGGGAGTGGAACCGGAGGGTTCGTTGGATCGGTGGATTCGGTAGATTTAGCTGAGTGAGGCAGGTTGGTTTTTGGGGTTTGGCGGCGCTTGCGGAGGAGTTGGTTGCGTCTTTTTGAGGCTGAGCCATAGGATTTCACGGGGTCCCAGCCGCGTTGTTGGACTATCGCCTGGAGCTCGGATAGGAGGCGGGATTTTAGGCCGGGGAGGTTGGATACACCGCCTGTGATGATGATGCGTGACATGCAGACTCCTCGCACATCGATTGGGAGGTGTAAGAGGGCGTGATATGTAAGGAGGTGCAGTGGTTGATCGTGGTCGTCGAGATCGTATAGAGGGGTGTCGGAGGCGAAGAGGGCGGTTTCTGCGGGAGAGGAAAGTGTTGAGAAGGGAATAGTGAGCGTCTTTGGGGGCCTTGAAGCTAGGAAGGGGATGGATATCGAAGTTTCGTTTGGCTGTATTTCGGAAGCGTCTGTAAACTCATTTTCGTCGTCATCGCTTGACGTGGCGGAGGCCTGGGGGTAATCTTCCCGGGATTTACACCATCCAACCCGCGTAAGAACTTCTTCAGCTTCTTCGAAGCTGACCTGGTCTGGTAGTGCGGTGGAGCTGCCAGACTCATTCTTGGCAAGTTCTGCATCTAATACTTTGGCCATTTCTTCGCTCAAAAGCTTCCCAGCACGTATGCTTCTCCGTTGGTGGACCTCACGATATTCATATATACCAGTGACGGTGGTTTCTGCCCACCCAATATCTATAACCAATGCCGATCGTAGACCAGCGGCGACGGTGGATAATATGGGAGAAGACATGAGCGTGATACTCGGTGCTTGGAAATTGCCAAAGAGGACTGAGAGCACTGTCGATAGCAATTCACGCGGCATGAGAGGTGGCAGCGCAAGCAGGACTCGTCGTGGTTTTGGATCCAGTAGGAAGTACTTGTTATAGGCTTCCCTCATAACTCTTTCAAACTTGTCCTCCACCAAACCCAAATCAACGTCGCTCAAGTCCATACGGTATAGCTCAAACTCTTGTCCCCATTCTTGCCCTCGCTTCCGTTTCCGTCGCGTCGTCGAGTACTCAGGATCCCATTGCCGATAATCTCCCACTCTTCGCTGCTCATCTGGCCCAAAGCCAAGGGTACATCTAGGAGTGCTTTCGCCTGGAAACCCTCCCCTTAGATATCGCGATCCTAGCTCAAGCACAACGTATTCGTCTTCGGACCGGAAGCTGCCTCCTGGCGAGCCGTATATGGAAGAAGTCGATCGTAAAAGAGGAGTGCGAGGAGACTCTGGAGTTGCAGCTAGGTCTTGAAGCCTTGAAGGTCCCGGTCGAGCGCGACCTATAGAAACCTTACGGTCGGTGGCTGTTGTCATTATGGTCTTGCGCTGTCAGTTACATGTATGAAAACGGATTCAGAAGCTTGCGGGATATAATGATCAATTGCATTTGCAGGTTTATGATCAGTTAGTATGTCTCTAGAAATTAATTCAGTGGGAGACAGAATTAGGGGAGAGTCGGATGGAATGGTGTTATTGTTTGCAGATGACTTTTGGTGGTCACAGTTTGGCGCTAGCGGCAAGAGCCGCACTACCTCCGAAATATTTTTTGCTACTCGAGATCTCCACACTGATTCGACCATAGAGCTCTCAAGAACTCACGCATACCTTCCCAATCGCACTTCCTATAGCAGCTGCGTCTGTATTTTTCCAATTCCTTTGGGGAAGCCCCATCTATCCGCCAATATAGGAAAGTGCGGTTTGCGACTGCCCACAATGACCCTCTTTATCCTGTAAGCCTGCCCGCCGTATTTTGAGATGAGCACAAGACTAACAAAAAGTCTCTCTCTTATAGCACCGAGACTAGCGCTGGCTATGCGCTCCTTAAAGCAAAAGACAAGAAGCTCCTGAAGCGCGATGACCTCTCTAGCGACATCGAGACGGCCGAAGGCGTTTGCACAGAGTAAGAATACTGATTATCTCCACAGCTAATGCGTATTTTCTCTGCGAGTAGCTGCTTACAACACCCCTTTTCTAGGTTGAAATTAAAGCAGTTTCTTAAATTCTCCGGTGCCGCCTCTGCGCTTGAGGAATGTGCTGCGATTAGTGACAGCAAAGTCACTCCCATGCTCACCAACCTACTCGTTGATACACTCAAAGAGGAGAAGAAGGTCTCACTGGCCGTGCAAGATGTAAAACTCGGCAACGCTATAAATAAACTGCCTGGATTGTCTATCAGCATTGTTTCCGATTCTTCGACCGCAGACCTTTACAGAGCTATCCGAACCCACCTCACGTCACTCATTCCTGGACTTATGCCCGAAGACGTGAACACGATGAACCTTGGCCTGTCTCATTCTCTTTCTCGACACAAGCTCCGGTTTTCGCCAGATAAGGTGGACACCATGATTATTCGTGAGTTTCCCCACCTTTCAACTCGTCAACCGTTTAGTTGCTGACCCACATATGTAGAAGCAATTGGTCTCCTGGACGACTTGGACAAGGAGCTCAATACATATGCCATGAGAGTTCGAGAATGGTATGGCTGGCACTACCCTGAGTTGGCGAAAATTCTGAATGTAAGTATCTATCTACCCACCACACAAAGCATGGGACACTGATTTATTGATAGGATAATCTCGCATATGCACGTGTTGTCCTCGATATGGGTATGCGTAGTTCTGCGAAGTCTTGCGATTTAAGCGCGATCCTACCTGAGGAGATCGAAACTGCTGTAAAGGCGGCAGCGGAGGTCTCCATGGGTACCGAAATAGAACAAATCGATCTCGATAACGTAAGTGTCATCATCTCCAAGCTTAAGCCTTTTAATCTAACGATTAAAAGATACGCGCACTTGCCGAACAAGTGGTCGAATTCACATTATATAGACAACAGCTATCGTCCTATCTTTCAGCTCGCATGCAGGTAAGCTCTATTTATCCCATTTCTTACCATACACAAATAATATAGCCCGCATTTTTGGAACTTCTCATGCTAATTAGCGAACGCAAAAGGCAATTGCACCGAATCTCACCTCCCTCGTCGGCGAACTGGTCGGCGCCAGATTAATCGCGCATTCCGGCTCCCTCCTCAACCTCGCGAAATCCCCCGGGTCCACCATTCAGATCCTCGGTGCGGAAAAGGCTCTCTTCAGAGCCTTGAAAACTAAACACGACACCCCCAAATACGGCCTCATCTACCACGCCTCCCTAGTCGGCCAAGCCACCGGACGCAACAAGGGCAAATTGGCCAGAATGCTGGCTTCGAAAACAGCACTTGGTCTACGTATTGATGGGTTATCGGACTGGGGCGCCAGTGGTGAAGGTAAAGGAGTTGAGCCGACGGATGAGGAGAAATCTGCGTGGGGTAATAATGCCAGGTCGGCGCTTGAGAAGAGATTGAGGGCGTTGGAGGGCAAGCCGTTGAGGCCGACGAACGCCAATGGTACGCCGATGCAGGCTACCAAGGGCAAGTGGGAGGTTAAGGAGGCGAGAAAATATAACGCGGATGCGGATGGGTTGACGGGGAATGAGCCGGCGGCTAAGAGGATGAAGAGCAATGGAGTTAAGGCAACGAATGGGGCTGCTAAGATGATTGAAGAGGTAACGGATGAGTCGGAAGATAAAGATGAAGATATGGATAGGGGCGCTGGTGCGGACGAGTCAGAAGAGGAAGATCTCAAGGCCTCGAAGAAGGAGAACCAGGGCGGTGCGGAGTTAAGTAAGGCAGAGAAGAAAGCGCAGAAAGCGGCGGAGAAGGAAGCTAAGCGCGCGAGGAAGGCCGAGAGGGCGGCAAAGAGAGACGCCAAGGCTTCAAAGAAGGAGAAGAAAGATTCGAAGAAGGATTCGTCGAAGGATGGGAAGAAGCGGAAACGCGAGGATGAGGCTGAGGGTGAGAAGGCGGAAAAGAAGAAAAAAAAGAAGAGTAAGGATTAGAGTAATTTGGTTGTTCAGAGGATGGTTGTATTTGTGGGATGGGGAATGTGTTTATGAGCATGAGTGAAGATGTCCTTTTGCTCTCTCTTATTTCCAATGTTGTGGACTGGCATATCGAAAATGGGCAATTGGCGTATTGTGGCTTTTGTTTTCTCTATATCTCCGTCGAGGTCGTGGCGTATATGTCGGTTATTGGCCAGGACTTTATTATATTATATTTCATATCCTTATTCTGATGATGTGATCTTCATGCCTGCAGCTTTTGACGAAAGCTAGAATTTATAGCCGCAGTTGAACCCCTCGAATTGCAAGTTGTCCCGTAAGCATCCGAGTAGCTCCAGATGGATAGGGATGCCAGAATAACAGTGTTGGTCTTCGACATCGCGGAGTGATTAGGGTGCGTCTGTAGCCCGTTTCATCGATCGAAAATACCGCCAGCGCAATAGAAGAGAAATCTGATACCAGTCCCTCAATTCTCTCCCCTCCCTGATCAACTCTCAATCCTCTCCCTTCATCCTTCCATACCCTCAACACCTCCAAGCACATCAGCAACGATCCTCAATATATCCAACTGCTCCTCCTCGCTGAAGCGCGCACTCCCCTCTTCGATGATGACCTCCAGCTCCACCAGCGTTTTCGGGTAGAGGTTGTAGAGCATCAGATACTCCGCTTTCGTGAGCGTATAGGTTGGGGAGAGGAGGGCGACGAGGGTTCGGTTCTGGGAGAGAGCAGTCGCGGTGAGAGGGGTGGATGGGGGGGGGGGGCGGGTAAGGTAGATTTTGGCCTTTTGAGAGGAGGGTGTGTTAGTTGGATGGGGGGTGAGGAGGTGGGAGTGGGAAGGGAGAAGGAGAGCGCAGAACAATGATTGAGGGGGGAGGCTAGGAGACTAGAGGTGATTGGACGTACATCTCTCAACACGGCTTTCAGACCGTCAGGTTTTGGCCGCGTGCGTCCTGTGTTGTCGGTGCCGCCGTATTCTGCTTCTTGCTCTTCGAGGTGGGCGAGCACTTCGTGGTTTGTTAGGATTGCAGATTGGGCTTCGAGGATCTGAGAGAGGGAAACATTGGTTGGTTGATGGCCAGCTGGAGATTGGAGGGGAGAATGTGTGTGGCTACCTTCATCTTTGAACGTTGAGACGGCGTGGGTCTTACAATTCACGTCCTGACTTCCAACCCTGATCCAGGCCCCAGATTCAGACCTTCAGTTCAGGGCCTTGATTCACACCGGAGGTCTTCGAAACGATATCTCCAATCAATCCAAAACGCCCAATTCTCCGACTCGGACTCAGGCCCTGGATATCAGTCCTGGGGGGAATAAAACGTTGCGAGAGCCCTAGAGTAGTGGTGTGAGCTTGTGCACGCTTTTTGGATGAAAAGACTGTAAGGTTGAGAATGGCATGTGAGAAAGGTGATGTGAAGAAAAGACCTCGGTGAGTATCGACAGAAATGAGGCATGAATAACTCGGGATATTGCACCAGAGGCTGAAAACGAAAAGAAACATGCCTTTGGCTCTCTTCCCTGTTGATAGTTTTCACTTTTTTTTTCGCCCCGTCTTGTCAAACAGAATATATACAAAGTGAAAATAGAGAAAAGTCGACCAAGCACATAATAAAGTACAACGAAAAAGTGAAAATGAGGACCCTAAACTAAATTGACGAAAAATCTCCAGCCTATATAATGGCTCACGATGAAGAAATTGACGATACCTACTTCCGGAAGCGAAGTAGTTGTAGTTGTACCCAAAAGCTCAACTTTTTATCTCAAGGATTATCGGCCGCGTCCAGAAGGTCGGCAAAGTAATTTATTTTGTCAGAGAGGATATTGGACGTCTGAATTCTGTTGCATTGCTGAATTTCGCGAGTATTGACCAAAAAAGTGAGGGAGGGTTTTCATCCAACCGGGTGGTTAAGCTTTGAAGGTCTTAGCGAGGCTTGGCAGACATGTACATTACAGATAGCACCTGGGTTGTTATTGGAATACAAGCAAGACTAGGTAGTCATGCTACTGAGAAAGATGTGAGATCTTTGAAGCCTATATACATATATAGCATTATCCGGGGTAGTGATATAATACTGTACTTTGTGCAAAATTGAACTGCGAAGGAGCATGTCCAACGCCTGCCCTACGAAACCCTGCGCAAACTAAAGCTATCAACTATCCGATTGAAGCCGGCAATATCGCATGTATGTAGTCAGCGCTTAGACCCATACCTATATGGCAGCCTTAGATTTTTACAAAGAGCTAGAAATATCCCTTGCTCTCATCCACACTGCTCAGCTCCTCGGCGTCATTCCACCTGGGATAAAATTGTCTCCCGTACTTCCCATCACTTACTAACGTAGGACTTCCGAACCGCGGCACGGGAATCGAAGACCTGCATAGGATATTGGACGCTTCCCAAAGTGGTCGCAGTGCTCCCATAGAGTCGCATTCGCAGGATTAAATAGAATCTGGGCTTTGATGCTGGAAAGAGTTCCCGGCGAGAGATACTCGCTCAAGAGCCTCGTCCAGTGGAGAAAAGTGCATTGCTATCCACCACCTGTCCCATTCCTCAACTCGGCCCAAGGAATCTCCATGATCCCTCTTTCATGCTCCCTCTTCAACTCCCTCTTCAACTCCACCGGATCATTCGACTCAAACCTAACGTCCACGTACTCCTTACATTAAATCTCCACATTGTCTCGGCTCGAATGCAATCCCACATGCTGAACAACTTGCGGCGCGAGCGCATATCGATGCAACCCATCTCTGTCTGCATATTCCTCGACTATGGAGTCGGTCCGTCCGTGGCCCCTCTCTTCGAAATAGCCCAGTAGTTTCGGGGCCTGGATGCGCGGGAAGAGGAGGGCTTGCATACAGCAGCCGTATTTGTTCATTTTTGACGATGTTGCTAAGGAGGTGTAGGGAGTACTTGCCGATCATAAATACAACCGCGGTGAAGGCGGGACGGTGATCAAATAAATGACAGCTAATGCGGAGTTGTCAAGGTGGGGTCGTGTAGAGGGGGTTCGCCAGCGAATGCCACAGAGAGAGCCAGGAAACTTAGGGATATGGTTATGGCGAACGCGAGGGGAAGATTGGCATACCAATAATCCGTGTTCTGCCACATCAGTGATGTTGCGGTGTAAAAGAGGCGCAGGTGCAGACGCAGACGGGATCTTCACGGCCCAGTGCCCGTTTCAAACGTTATTGCGTAGCCAATCGGCTCGAACCGAGTCGACCGCTTCTCATGATACTTGGCCTTTGATGTATTTCAAGATCTAGCCGTCTTGACGTTGTAGAAGCCGGTAATGAAATTTTGAGCTTAGCCGCGAACGAAGACACGGTACCATTGTGTGACACAATCCATCGGTCTCAGGGGAAGTTCGGGCCGGACCCGGCAAGAGAGGCGGGATTTGAAACTTGGACAAATGCCAGGTTTTCTCTCAGAGATGGTGCTGGGCTTAGAGTCGCTCTTGAAAAGGCGTGTTCCCACTTCCGTTTCCATATTGCAACACAACTGAGCTTGTTGACCGTCTCAACCCTGCATATCAAGCCATGCAAACCAGCCATTTTGACAACAAGCTTGACAGCAAACCGTTCCACACGACAAAAGGCGAGCAGCGATTAATCCGATGAGGTTTTCAGATTGAGAAAAAAAGCCGCAAGAATGATTGTTGTCGTTGATCTGGGCCTTTGGAAATCGTACGTCTGCTGCGTTTGCCTGTCAACCGCAGCCGCGCTCCCCTGCGAAATATCACCCTATTCCCGTCCCCAAGTTGCATGATTCGAGACCTATGTCGCCTGTCGCTTTGTGCTGATGGAGACTCTTCAAGCGAGGAGCGAGCTCGCATGGCAAAGAACGGCGTGTGCTTGGTCCTGGGCAGCCTCTTATTGGACACCAGGCTGAGGTGAGAGGATCAGACAATTCCAGCAAGAAAACCATCCCACGACGGTTATTTCGGATGGCAGTTTTGATAGAAACAAAATAAGCGGGCTATACTCCGGCACTCTGAGACAAGGGTCATTTTTGTTTTGGAGTGTGCTGTCTTGCGGTGTGCGGTGGATGAGAAGGTACCTGCAGAAACACTCATAATACAGTTGACCGAAGCGTGCGTGGTATTAATGACTTTCTTAGTAGGGCCGGAAGCACTGGGAAAAAAGTCACCAGATATTTCCCCCTTGACCACTGAAAATGGCCGAATTTGGAGGAGGCTGCATTTGCCAGAGCCGTTTCACATTGAGAACGGACAGTTCGAAGGCCTGTCTAACGCCCAGTGCGCCTTTTCAGACCACAAGGCTGTGGACCACAGGGAAAGCTTGTTTGTTGGCTGCTCCAAGCCCACAAACAGACCAACACCCAGAACCGATCCTTGATGGGACTCGTACATCCATGCACGCCACGGCCCCAGCATCCGCATCATTGAAGCTCGCACACGAGCATTGGTGAGCGGAGCTGATGCAGGGCTCTGTGGTTTGCTCATGCGGGTAGAGGCATTAAAATGTCGGAAGCATCTCAGCGGTCTATATCACGGCACCAGGCAGTAGTCAGACTGTTTTGGCTAGCTGGCTAGCTGGCTAGCGAGCCGGTTGACTGGCTCTGACTGGCCGACAGGCCGACCGGCCGACTGGCTGACTGGATTGCCATTCTTTCGCTCTTGCATACAATTCGTCGGGAGCGCTGGAAGGACAGTTGCATTTAATATTGCGGTTAAACTGCCAACGTACTACGCTGAGCCACATATTCCACGCATCCCCGGCGGTCTAGAACCTGCGCTGCATAGCATTATTGAAGGCTTTCTATCGGGAATCGGCCATCGAAAATCGAGTATCGAAAATCGAAAATCGAAAATCGAAAATCGAGAAAAAAGAAAGAAAAAAA
>KV745361.1:0-21521 GCA_001692735.1 Lepidopterella palustris CBS 459.81
GGGAAGGGGAAGGGGGTAATTGAGGTCAGGGGGAGGGGGAAACTGAGGTTGTGGCAGGCATCTATGACCCTTATTAGGAAAAAGAGGAGGAATTCGCACGAAGTTGTGGCGAGAGAGGCGAGAGAGGCAAGAGGGCATTTCACGCATCTCATTGAACCCCATGAATGCTCGACTCTGCAAGGGGGCGTTCTAAGCTGCGCCCTGCAGCACAAGAACCAAGACAAGTTGGGCTCGGGGCCGAAACCGGTTCTGGTCCATCAAGAAAATGCCCCGCATCTGTAACCCCGCAAAGTGTCGGACGATCTTCGAGATCTACAACAAGGATGTTGACCTCAGTTACGTCACTTCTGACGGTTGAACTAACTCTACGCATTGGATCGTCAAATTCAATCAAATAGTCTGGTATACAGGAGACTTTTCATATTACTTCTCTTTTTCCTTCATCTTTTATCATTTATAAAGGAATATCTGCTACAGCTATATACTTTTACTAAGTACTCTATGGCCATGCCATTCCAACGGGGACGGGGACGGGGACGGGGACGGGGACAGATACTCCAACACAGCGTCAAGCTCGCTCCTAATGGCTGCTTCGTGTGTCAGGCTTCTCGGGACCAACCTCACCTTAAATAGCAGTGGTGTCATCAAAAGACGTAGACCATCGTGATTGATATCTACTGATTCAATTTCCCCTGTAACTGGATCCAGAGGTCCCAGAATGTCAAATGCCCAGAGAACAGTTGCCGCAATTCGCCATTGGTTCCGCTTCGCAAAGTGAGTGCCTGGACACGACCGACGCCCGGCGTCTAGGAGTTGCAATTTTCGGAAATAAAGCTATGCAGCTATGTTGGCGTCGGTTGCCAGTACTTACCGTAGTCGTGGTAATCTCTGTCTTCAATCGGGGCTTCTGGCGTAGTCATTTGCTAGCTTCGGGTTGCTGAGAAATCGTTCTGGGCTGAGAGTGTCTGGCTCTGGATACAGCCTTTTGTCCATCCGTAATGCCCAAACCAAAACGAAGACCGTCGAGTCCTTTGGGACCAGCATTCCGTTATACACATCGTCTACACAAGCACCATCAGCAAATATACTCACTAATTGTCATTCCAGTATGGGTGGCTAACCTTCTCTGTTTCTGTGTAGAAAAGCAGTCGTAGCACTGCAAACTCGGAGAGCAAATCCAAGTCTTCCTCCGCATCATTTCCCTGCATGTTGATCCCCTGTAATGACGGATAGAGCTCTAACTGCACCCTGGCGAAATGAACGCCAGGGAATGGTATGCATTAAGAGATGTGATGTTGAAAACCTTCAAGCACATAACTCCAAGACCCCAAATGTGCAATCCGAAATCTCAAGCACATGATGCTCGGGCTGTCACGGCATTGATGATAAATGCACATCTTTCAGAGTGACACTGCCGGGAAGTTGTGTGCTAGGCCGATCGAATGATTCCACGTCCATGTTTTCAGTAGCGAGGAAGTCGGAGGTTTCTTCTGCTATTTGCTCATTGTCCGACTGCGGCGGCGAATTCACACACTCAGGTCAAATAACGCAGGAGTTGTTTAGGAGCGCATGACAAAAATCAATGCATCCCAAGTCTGATACGAATTTGCCCGGAGTGACCGGAGTGAATTGAAACTCCTTCCGGTGTGAATTGAAAAAAAGTCCTTCCGGTGTGAATTGAAAACTTCTTCCGGTGTGAAATTGAAAACTTCTTCCGGTGTGGCGATGGCGGTAATTAGGCCGGATATTGCGGTGTTGAAGTTGTGTGGGGCATGCGGGGGGACTACAACAATTCAGCAGTAAAATTTACTTGGGGGACAAAAAATGATGCTAAAGTAAAGAGACTCCGCGTTACACCTCTGGCTAGCTAGTCTCACTAGTACTGATATCGCAACTCTCGAGTGTTAGCGGAGATTTGGTTTGAGGTGGGCGATGGTATCCGAATGGCGATCAAGGGGGGGTCCGTGGGGTAGTACTAGATTGGAGCACGTGTCCACGGGTTATCTCCACTACCTTGTCACCGCGTTCCTTAAGCATACGAAAATGCCGGGGGTGGTGTGGGATTACAAGGCAGACCTGGGGTATACATGCAGAATGGCTATGGCTCAAAGGGCAAGTGATGCTGTGAGGCTGATAGCAGAGTGCAATCCCATCGTGCTGGTCAATGGTGACGCCTGCAGGTTAGCGCTGCCTATCGATCGGGTTCTGAGCAGCGATATTATCGGAGGTGATTTTATGATTAGCAACACTCCATCAGTTTTAGCGATGGCCTGCTGTTTGTAGAGTCTCGACAGTTTATTGGTATAGTTGAGGTTGGTGATTTCGTTCCGGAAGGAGGCCGTTTCGGAACAAACTGTGCTCCGAAACTTTCGGAGCGAGGTTTCGGATGACTGAAGGGGCTTAGCAATTCCCGGAGTAGGGCTGCTGGCTACAACGAATGACCCTTGAAGCTGGCGTTTAATCGCGTGGCAGGAGAAGATGTCGACAAAGTTTCTTTGCAAGAAAAAGCACATAGGCGGAGTTTTATAACGAAAGACGGAAACGCACTATTCTAGCTCCGCAAAAATTCATCCGGAACGAATGCGAACCCAACAGCATCACCAGCAAATGTCGCTCGGATGAAAGACCCACGAGTAGTACATTGGGGCTCAGCGAAGAAGTAGAGCCAGAGAAAGAAGCTGCCAGCCTCCCATATGTACATTTCCTAGGTAATCGCCAGAAGAGAAGTCCACTTGCCAGCGCCATTGAGCTATCGTCGAAAACTCAGCCGGGAATCTCCAATCGTACACCTATTTCAACCCTTTTCTTGATAGATTTATCATCCTCGTTCGCTTCCAGCCTGCGAATCAAGTCTTCCGGATCATATTCGCTGCCAATAGGATTTTGCGCAAACTCTTTGCCTGCCATGAACGCATCGACCTCTTCGACCGTATCGAAGTTGTCAACCTGGGTCTCAATCTCGTTTCCGTCGGGATCTCTATAATACATGCTCGTCGTAGGTCCGTGGTTGATGCACCAGAAAGGAACAATGCCATTTGCCTTCCTTTGACGATACGCCATGGCAAGTTCGCGGAGGGAACCATACGTAAAGGCGACATGCGCCAGCCCAGCGGACTTGGGGTCTCGTGCTTCTGTGCCGGGGAAGATGCCAATGGCAACACGATGATGTTCTTCATCGTAAGTGAGGAAGGAGAGCATCTCGTTCTCGTAGCTTGCTTTCGCATTGAGGAAGGTTTTGTAGAAGTCGACCATCGCTCGGAAAGTGTTTGAGTTGGGAGTTTTGAAAACTATATGAGCCATGTACTTTGGTCTCGTAACGGTCTTCCCGCAGTTGTCGAAGCTGACGGCCATTGTGGCTGCGAAGTGATGGAAGAATGGTCGGTGCAGTGCAGATTGGTTGGATACAAAGCAAAACTAGATGCGTAAAGCGTACGTTGATGTAGATTATATTCACAACTCGAGGCTCGGAGAATAAACGGTGTTGGTTCACACAAAAACTCTGTGGTGTGACTTTTGAAGGGTATGAACGGCCCAAGCAGCGAGAGAGATTTTAGGTTGCTGAAGGTGCACGTTGACGAGGGGGCATTCGGAGCGGCATTCCGGAGAGTAGCCTTGCGTTACCGTGTTCATGTGTAATCCGATACTGATGACGAGAATACCCATGTATCAGCTACCGAAAACCTATCGAAGATACTCCGGAGCGTTGGTGTCTCCTGAGAGGCTCGGGCCTTCCTAAAGCCGGGCATATAATTCGGACTTGCAGGAATAGGTTTAAATTCAGGCTTCGGGCATTTGATGCTAACCCACAGCGCGGTGGAGTCATACAGGTCGCGGCCATGGGTTGTTGAGATGGTGAGATGGTGAGATGGTGAGATGAAGGTGGGCAGCTGGAGTGGAGCCAACCTAGTGATTGAGCTCTTCCAAAAAAAGTTTCCCCTGACCTAAAGCAATCCAGGGCTGGAGGCCTTCCCAGGCGGGTGCCAGGTTCACATCACGACTTCGGGATCCTTTGGATTGGAATAGCGGCTCCAAAGCGTGTGGGCTTTGAATGGATTGGGCAGTATTCCGACCATTGTTGATTTTACGGTTTATGCTCACAGAAGACAAATCTGGGCTTTCATGCCCGCAACCTCCCCAACAACATAAACATAAATTGGCCACATCTACGCTATTTTGAATCCTCAAACACTACTTCTGACGAGGGATTTTTTAGCGCCCTTTATATATTCAGCGTTTCTCTCCAAAAACGAAGATTTTCAACTGTCCAAGTGCCGGGCCGCGGCATGTGGAAGGCGTTCATGGACGAGCACGACTAACATATCAACCTTGAACTTGAATCGCTCATAGTTGGCTATATCGAGGACGCCGATGTTTCTGGACCTTTCAACGCCATTTTTCTGCCTTTCCAGCACCTCAATCTTAATTGGCTGGTCTGCGTTAAGTACAGACCTCCACAGCTTGGAGAGGGCATGACTGGTTTTCATTGTTTTTGGCACGGTCGACGTTGGCAGAGTCGAAGGCTATCTGACGGGAAAATGCTTACAAGATCACGGCATCTGGACAGAAATAGAGTCCCTGATAACACATCAATCATTCCGTAAAAGTACGAAACTTTTGGACCAAGTTGCTTGACACACACCCAGCCTGCCTACAAGCTTCTGATGACTGGGGAGAAGATTTCAAGGCGGCTTCAGGATTCCAATCAACGGGTTCATACCGTTAACACAAGGCTCGGCAAGGAAAGAGACCAACTAATTGACTTCAGTGATGGAATGGTGTGTTGGGCGTACGTCCCTATGTTTCTGTTTGTTCAAGCAGGCAAGGCTATGGGTAAAATTGATACCATGAGGGGTGAGACACGGTAAGGGAAGGGAGCGGGTGAAAAACTTTATACCGTTTATTGTCCGTGCTATGATATAATAGCGAGTATGGGAATAGAATATATGCTCAATACACTATTATCCCTGGATCAGAGGAACGCGATTCGATCTGCGTGTGACGTGGACGACAGAGTGGTTGCCCCGCACAACTTCAGTAAAACGCCGCGCTTGCCCCGAAGGAGGAGTCGATAAACAATCCCAATCCCCAAATCCATCTCTAATAATCTTCCTCTTCACCAACGCCGCCGCAGCAATCCTTCAGCCTCCAAGCCTCCAAAGCCTTCAATAGCTCCAAAATACTCCAGATCGACCACACATCTCACTCGCTACTCCACCATCAACTCCAGCCCTAACAATGGCCTCAAACATTCTCGCCGACCGTGACAGGAACCTCCAACCCAAGACCAATTCCTCTGCAGAGAAAGAGAAGCCAAAGACCATGGAGTATCACCGCCAGGTGCTCGAGTCGCGGTTGAAGAGTGGACAGTGAGTTGCTCGCCGATAACCCATCTTTACAATAACCTTTGGCTTACACAACTTGAAGCGCTGAACAGACGTATATTTCTCCTTCCGATGAGATCATGTCGCCGGCGACGCAGAAGCTGAATGCCTTTCGTAACAAGCATGTTATGAAAAAGTACGGACCTGAAACTCTATCAAAGGTGCCGAGAGATACTGACGATACTCAATAGATCGAAGCCGCAAACCCTCTTCGCGAAGGCGAGCTCAAAGAACCTGGAAGCGGCGAAGGGAGTGAGCATGTTTGCAGATATCCCAAAGGACAAAATTATCGCAGAGGAGAAGCCTGACATGGCCTAATGGGGCTATCGTCGGTGTGTTTTGTTGAACACTGGGAATATCTTTTAGCGACAGACGAGGACGAATATTGCTTTCTTTCATTGAGCCTTGATACAACGGGGATTGGGGAGCTCTTGGGACGGCGGAGGATAGCCTCGCTGTAGGTTCCTTTGTGATCTTATGTTTGGGGAAGATTATGCTTGGGGAGCACTCTGCTTTTCCGGACTTTCATTCTCGATTGGTAAACCGGCGGAGCTTCTTGTGGCGGGGTTTGGTATTCTGGCCGGATGCATTATGAAGGCGTTTGGGTACAAGACACAGTGAAAATACTAGACACGTCAAGGAGATTCTACTTATGAGTTGTACGTTCCTAGATATCTGCGACTAGCATCAACCTGTGATATTAGCAATTTCAATCCTCCCATCTCCGATCGCTTACATAACCTCCGAGACCTCCGCAAATTCCGCGATACCTCCCCTCCTCGCTCAACCAGAAGCTTCAATGACTTCAATCAACACCGATCGCCAGTCTCTCCAGGACGAAATTGCTAATCTCGAGCAGCGTCTCCAAGACTTAAAATCCAAACTAGCGAACAATCCTCAACCACCCCCCTCCGCCGACCCATCCAACCCCATCGGCGAGTACCCCTCCCCCAAATCTCAACCACCCTTCCTCGAGGCCTCACTAACACCACTTGTTAATAGCCCTCCACGCCCTCCTCCTCCTCTCCGACTCCGCTCTCCCACTCGGCTCCTTCGCCTTCAGCAGCGGTCTAGAATCCTACCTTGCGCACCACCGGCCCTCCCCCTCCCCTCATAACCACTACTCTAACTCCTCAAATTCCCACATATCCCCTTCCATCTCCTCTACCTCCACCCCCACCACTCCAATCCAATCCCTCCACCACTTCCTGCGCCTCTCCCTCTCCACAATCGCCAGCACATCCCTCCCCTACGTCCTCGCCGCCTACCGCTCCCCAGATGAGATAGAGACGCTGGATAATGATTTTGATGCCAGTACACCATGTACAGTAGCGAGAAGAGCGAGTGTGGCGCAGGGGCGGGCACTGTTGGCTGTTTGGGAGAGGGCGTTTAGGGGGATTTATGGGGATGGCGGGGGAGATATGGATGCAGTGGCTGTGGAGGCTTTGGGGGGTTTTCAGAGGCGGATGAGGGAGGAGGTTGGGTCGGGGTCGGAAAAAGGAAAAGGAGGAGTAGGAGGATTGGGATTGGAAGGGGTGGATGGACAAGGGCTCTTGAACGCACATCTTGCACCCCTATGGGGCGTCATAACGAGGGTGCTCAGGGTGCCTATACGCGACGCTGCATACCTCTTCCTCTTCTCTCACGCAAGGACAGTGGTCAGCGCAGCAGTAAGAGCGAGTGTGCTAGGGCCGTACCAGGCGCAGGGGGTACTCGCGAGTGCGGAATTGCAGAAGAGGATTAGAGAGTTGGTGGGGGAGTATTGGGATGTAGGGATTGGAGGGGCGGGGCAGACGGTGCCGGTTATGGATCTTTGGGTGGGTAGACATGAAAAATTGTATAGTCGGATATTTAATTCGTGAGAGGTGGGAAACTGGTACGTAGTATCGCAGCCTTACAACCGCAAGACTAAAATATCCACCATCACCCGACAGCATTAAATTCTCGCTCCACACTTCTCACAAAATCCTCCGCCTAGTCTACTGTTCATCATCCACCCACCGTCCTACCTCCTCATATACCCACCTCTCCGTAATAGTCAGCAGCCTCCCCCTCGCCTCCTCCCTCGTCCTACCGTACCATTTAAACATAAGACAGGTGTCCGGGTCATTTGGAGGAGTTATGCCTTCCCTCATGACAGCAACCCACTCCGATGCGCACCTTCCGGCTTGCCGGTAACTCGTCCCGTGCCGATTATAAAAGTCCTGCGTGGTAATCTTGAATGTGGTGTTCTCTCTGACTGGTTAGAAGCTTGGAAGGGAGAAGGGGAATAAGAGGCTAACGCCTGACTCTTCAAATGTAGTGGAGTAATGCTGCTGTCATTTTGTTCTGCTGGGCGTGGAGGAGAACATTAGAGTGGGTATGGTGTTTTCTGTTCTTGAAGACCACCGGTTTCTTTCTTTCTTACTTTCTTTCTTTTGCAGAGTTTGAAGGAGTGCGCATCTCACCCCCCCCCCTTATCGGCATATTTATGATAGCACGACTGTGCGATGAAGCAACCAAAAATAGTTTCGAGTAGAAGGTACTGGAGAGGTCGACACAGGCTCATCGAGCGGGCAACTCGGTTGTTGCATAGAATTGTGCGGCCTGGTTTCTTCTACATGCCATGCACACTAGCACGTTCCTTCGTTTTTGAAAGATGGAAGCAGCAAGCAGGAGGGTTGAATAAATTCCTGCAGTACTGCTCTGACCGGCGGAAAGCCGGCAGGGTTGGGCATCGAGAGGAATATATGGGACAGTTAAGTTATATGATCAGGTGGTATAGCTGATGCAAATTGAGATGCGGATTGTCCAAGCAGGTGACAGGAGAGTGGCCTTGATTGGAAGGAGGCGGTCGTCGGATTTGTTTAAGCAGCCTAGCTGCTGGATCGTAAGAGTTAGTGGTGAATAGTACGACAGGCTTAGTCGATTGGTGCATTACTCTAACAGCCATATCGTTGTATCATTAGGAAGTAGTCGGAGGGATAACGAGACACCGCGCTATGGATGCCAAATCTTTGAGTATCATGTTAACTACAACTTATCGCTGCCCACCCAGGCACGGAATCGAAAGGAACAGCGTGGTAATGCTGAAGACGAGGCGAGAAACGGGAAGAGAAAGTATGAATAGCATTGGTATCAATATCGTCATCCATGAAGCATCCTGAACGCCTTGAAAAACTTGTAACTCAGAAGGTACGCATTCTAAAACCAGAGAAAGCCCAAGCAAGCTCAACGACAACTATCACGGTAGAATGCAGTCGCTCAAAATATTATTACGGTCGTAAAGGGGCATTGTACTGAGGGGACGTTGTGGGGTCTGTAAAGCCGCGTCAATACAAAGCTAGGTTAAATATCGAGCATTGGTTGGACATAATGACGTACTATGGTTCCTAGGGTATTCCCTTTGGGGAGTGGCATAATAGCTTAAAGCTCCAGACCAAAACGTTTGCGTCCTGACTCCATTCGTTCGGCTGCAGCTTTGGCAATCTTGTCCAACATAAGATTGGCGATGAGCCAATGTAACGAAGGTTTCGGATGGAAGATGCGACACAAATGTGGAAAAACCCAAATGGCCGCATCTTTAATGTCGTCCAAGTTCAAAGTCTTCTCGTTAAAAACAATGCGCTCGTTCTTACCCGGCCCAAACTTCCATTGAGGATGTTCCTGCAGCGTCTTGTCCACCCACTGAGCAATACTGCCTTCAAAAGAACCCTTCGGCACTTTGCCACCAAGTTTAGCGAGCCCAGTCTCATTTTCGCCCGGATCCACTGCATTCCACTCGTAAAATTGGAGACCAACACGGTTGGGATCCGGTTCTATGACACCAGCTTCACAATACCGGCCCCTGCTATTTGCAACGTAATAGTCGTAGTCGATGTAATACACATTCGGACCAGCCTTTTCCACAGCTTCCTTTATTCTTCTGTTGACTGCGAGCGTCATGTCGTTCAGGGCCTTGCGGCGTTCAAGAGTCAGATACTGCTTCGCGGCCGCGCTTTCGTAATCCCAGACGGACCAGGAAACATTATCGCAGGTGTTGTCGTCGATGCCAAAGAAGCGGGCGTAGCCGGTGTAGAGTATTGTGCCGTTCTTCTTCTCAACTTTCGGCTTCAAGGCGTCTAACAAGCCGGCGATGTTTGCGGGGAGCTCGTACTCGATCTTGGTCCATATGTTGTTAATGACCTTTTCGCAGTCGTTGGCGCTGGACACGAAGAATTGGTAGATGCAATAATTTAAGAATTTAATGAAGCCGACATCGTTTCCACCGGCTGATACGGTCACGACGTCTAGATCATCGTCCAGAGCTGGTATTTGCTTCTTGACCACGGCTGCAGTGGTGGCTCCAGAGCAGGCCAAGTTCTGGTGCGTCCGGTTCGAATTACGTCCGAGGAAGCCGTCTGAGTTTAGAACATAGGGATACGAGTTGTTATAACGGGAACAGTGGAATTCGACTCTGTTGCCCGCACCAATTCCGGAAGCATATGAGTCTCCGATAGACGCGAGCTTTTGGATCCAAGAGAAGTCAGCTCCGTGTCGGTCCGGTGGAGAGTATGACTGAATAGGAGACTGGGTAACTGTCTGATTTTTTACAGTGAACCGTGATAGAACCACGAACAAGGCGGTAGTGATAAGTACGAGGGGAAGCATGCGAAATGCAGGCATAGCACACGATGATGAGGGTTAATGACGTACAAAAGATAAATTGTAACAGGATAGAAGAGAACACAAAGAGAACAATTATGCTGTACAAGTTTATACACAGCTTGCTCAAAGAATAGGTAAAGGAGAATAGAGAGAAAGGTTAGAGGAGGTCGACTTGTTTATCTTGCTGCGTTGAGTGGTGGCAAGTGCACGACGGGTTGTTATTGGAGGGCTGGCAGTTGGACCACGGGCTGGACCTGCAACTTGACTGGTTTGCCAAGAATCGAGCCTTTCTCAACACCACAACTCTATCACGAGACTTCACATTTCGACGCAACTGATAATTCCGAGCTTCCTCATATTCTCTGCAGGTGAAACGTTCATTAAATCATGGAGGTCGAACCCCGGATGCCATTAACAAGGCCTCGCCACAGGAGATCGAGCATCGAATTCAGACGTCCAGGCAGCAGCCGATACCGGTCCCTCATAAGCTTTACTTGTACCGTAGAACTCTCCAAGCTGCTAGAGACGCCTGCCAAGTCAGCAGTGTGTATGAAACAGATCCATACGAGCATGCCGACCATCTTGGCCATGGTATGTATGGCTACGTCGATAAGGTCCGCCGGACAGATACTGCAGGTGCTTATGCTCGAAAGACTATTCACAATGTTATGTCGCAATAACCAAAAGTAGCTTGCCGACGCTCAGACCGAATTTCAAATTCTCAATACGCTAGATCACGGACACATCATTAAGGTCCACGAAGTGTATCAATATCACCAACGCCTCAATAATTATGAGCCCAGTCGCCGACACGGATTTTCGAGACCACCTGGAAGCACTTGGTGGAATTGAGGATAACCCTGACAGAGTGTCTCGGCTGGTCCCCATAGTAGTATAGATGGGGTATTTTATTCGTGATATTGACTACTTGTTCGAGATAAAAATCAAGCACCGAGATATCAAACATGCTAATATTTTGATTAACAAGCGCGCCTTGGTTGCAGATTTAGGTGTCTCTAAATATGTTATAGACGAAAACACCACAGCGTCCATCACTGCGAATAGTGACTGAGGAACGCTCAAGTATTGTGCACCGGAAGTTCTGTTTCATGAACGAGGCGATCGTTACAGAAAAAAAACGCCGACGTCTTCTCTCTCGGTTGCCTTTTCTTGGACATATCGAGAGTTCTGCTCGCACCACTTGGCTCACTTTCTCATTAGTTATCACTTCGAAAGCTGGGCGGGTCGCGCCTGTACTCGGAAGCTCCCTAACAGATCCTGCAATGGATCCGTCGCATTTGGAGCTTCTATTACTGCCCCCTATGGAAATGCTCGGAGTTCCCTCCGCATTAATGGTCTTTTCGATATTCAATCCAAATCTGCACTAGAGGATCACAACTTGCAGTCTATTGTTGCTGAAAAGAAGCATAATTTCTACATATTCCAATCTGAGCGGTAGTTAGTATGTATGCACGCGCTTTTGGCCCCTTGATTCGTTTCTTAATCCCGTGCATTCAACATTCAAACATAAGGACTTGGATCTCTCTCCTGACCCGTATGTTGCATAGGAAGAGGATGCTGCCCGAGATTTGGAGGAAGCTAAATTGAAGTGGCTTAATCACCACATGTGGTGGGACCAGGAGAGAACAACTTGACGCTTCTCTGAGAGCGGATCATGCCTGGGCAAGATTCTGCATGTTTGTATATTGGCATACTTCAGATATCGAATAAGAGTGTCTGGGGGAACCTCTGATAAGAACCCCAGCACTAGCATCCTCTTCGATATCAATGAAGCACATCAGACGCTTCCAATCGCTGCATAAATCTCGTGGACCTGTATCGCGGTGGACATCTTATGACCCAAGAAGGAGCCAACGATTTCTGGAAAGCCAAGTGACTCACTCAACTCTAAACAAAGCCTCTCCATCCACATCTGCATCCACCATCCACGAAAATGCCAAAACAAAAACCTCACCAACGCAGCAGCCGAGCCGGAAACTCCGTCTCCCACTCTCGCTCCACTATTCCATATTCTTTTACCTACACGCAGACAATCCCTACGGTGTCTTCTGCCATTGGCACATGTCGCCCATGACCGTTCTAGCCGCGTCGCTGGAATGGATACAAACGCCCAACACCTCTCCCGCCTCTCGACCCACAGACACCCTCCTCCTCGCCACCCCCCACAATAACATTCAACTGCAGCGAACAATTAATCATGTTCGCAAAACAATTCTTATTCTCCGATACTCCTCCCTCCCGCCTTATCCTCGCTACCTCCAACTCAAAACACCCAAAAAGCGTCTATCAAACAAGTCAACCTCTTTAACGAGTTTAGATGGAGTTTGATAAAGCCCCGGGTCGTGGAACAGGAGAACTGGTTCAAGTTTTCCCAGAATAGAGCTATGCGGGAGGTGTTGTTGTGCACGGGGAAGAGGTAGCTGTGTGAACCGAGTCGAAGGGATCGGGGGGTAGGGGGGTGTGACGTGGGTTAGAGGGTAAAGGGTGATTGGGGGAGGGGGTTTGTGGAGGGCGGAGGATGGATTGGCTAATTGGGGGTGGAAATAGCATCGAGAAGTGGAGGAGGTGGGCAGGGAAATGGAAAATGATGCCGGTGGAGAGGAGAGAGAGAGAGGCGCAAATGCAAGTGAAATCGGAAGCGGGAGATGGTGAAGATGATAGTGACGATGGAGGTGGTGTGCTTCTGAATGGGTAGTAGAAGGCACGCTCGCCATTACATCTATCCTCACCACGAGAAAAACCGAATTTCGGCCATCTCCTGACGCAATTGGAAACCCACCTTTGATAACCAATGACGCCGTGCGCTTATATGACTCCATTTTTGAAGTTGTACGCTGGATATCCGGCGGAACCTCATCCCAAACAGCCCTATCTTGAAGAAATTTGGGACTCGTTCTGCTTTAATATGGGGTTGACATCAGCTACATGACGATTTGCGTTGGTGGTATTTATGCCTTATGTAGCTTAGGTTGGTATACCTAAATCTACCGTCTTCTATTGCTGCTGCTTTGTTCTACGCGTAATGCTTCTCTCCATCAATGCTGACGCTGCCGTAATATTCATGGCTAGAAGGTCCTGGATGAACCTTTTGGCCTCTCCAAACCCAAACGCCAAAGTACAAGATATATAGCACAACGAGTGACTTGGGAGACTCGAGTCCCTTCACGACCCCCACCTCGAATCCGCAAGAATCAACTCCAAAATTGCGTCTAACAACTCCTGTCTCAACCCCATATTCTGCAACCTACTAACCCTCGTACTAACCGGCTGATTCGCCATAACCGTCCACCACACCGCCTCCTTCTTATCATAACTCATATTTGCATCGTAAATAAGCGGCCAGCACCTCGATGCAGGTTCAATAACATCGAGTTGCGGTCCTGCGCCCAACTCTATCACACATGCCTGGCTGGATGAAATAGCTCCGAGCTTAATGATCGTGCCGTTGAGCGCAGGTTCGGTTGCGAGCGTGGTATATTTGGGCTTCTTGCTTCCGGGTGTGTGGCAGCGGATTTCGGCTGCAGGGGTGTAGGCGATCAGGCGAATGACCCAATCCCTATTCTTCGGGATGGAGGCATCTGGTGGCGATGTGGGCCCGATGCGGAGGACTCCAGTTGCTTGCTTGTAGCTAATAGGCGTATAGCTGAAGCGGACATTATCAAAGCCAGATTCATTACCATCAGCCTCGACCAATCGGAACCCCCCATCATCAACTCGCGTTCCAGTGCCATTGTCCTCAACGAGTTCAAACCACCCATCAGCCCCGACGACAAGCAGAATTTCTAGCGCCTCGGGATTTGGTGCACCGTTCTCTGGGTTCGGGGTCGCGTCGAGAGGGACGATAGCTCCCTCGCTTGCAAGAACGGGAGTTTGGGATAGAGGTCTGTGGAGAAGAATCTCGCGATCGCCATCGTAGACGACGCCTGTGAAAATGTCGACGAAACGAAGAGGTGGCAGCCAGGCTTTTACGCTGCCGAGATGCGTGCTGGGATCGCGCGAGCGGGTGATAGGTGCGACGATGAGTTCGCTTCCGAATCGGTACTGATTTGGGACGTTGTACGCCTCGTCTGTTTCCGGGTAATCCCAGTACATTGGTTGGATGAGCGGCTCATCGTCGGATGCTGCTCTGGCATTCATAGTGTAGAGATACGGGATTAGCCTGTGGCGGAATCGAAGGGTGTCTTCGATGACTTTGTATGCTTCTGCGTTGAACGTCCAAGGCTCCCTGGTGTTGAAGATATTGTTTGATGAATGAAGTCGCAGGATCGGTGAGAAGCAGCCTAGCTGAACCCAGCGAGTGGTCAACTCGTCGTCTTTGTATCCGTGCATATGGCCACCAATGTCATGACTCCACCAGCCATACCCAATGTTAGAAGCAGTTGCCGTGAATTCAGACTGGAAATCGAGAGACGCCCATGTCATGACCGTATCTCCTGAAAACCCGACTTGGTATCGGTGTGATCCTGGGCCTGCGAACCGAGAGAGGATCAACGGTCGTTGACGCCCTCTGCCATTGTCTAAGAAATGGAAATGATTGAGCACCCAAAGTGGATCAATCCCTTCGATGCGGGAGCGGTTGCCTTGTTGCCAGTCTACCCACCAGAAGTCAACACCTTCCTTTTCATGTTCGTGGTGGACGATATCGAAATACGCATCCATGAACTTGCGATCACAACAGTCAAACTGGATATGGGTGTTCTTCGATGGATCCAACCCGAGGTATTTGGCTACCTCGTGATATTGGTCTTCGAAACCTCGGATGCCGTCAGCTGGATGGACGTTCAAGGTTGTGTGCAGTTTGCGCTCGTGGAGTTCCTCGAGAAATCCCTGAGGATCTGGAAACAAATCTCTATTCCAGCTGTAACCAGTCCATCCATTTCCGTAGGCGGGAGGAATATTAACCTTGTGCCAGTCCATATCAAGCACAGCGACGGCCATTGGCACCTTATCGCGCTTGAAGTGGTCTATGAGGTCCAGGTATTCGCGTCGGTTGTAAGGATGGTAGCGGCTCCACCAGTTTCCGAGAGCATAACGAGGTAATAGTGGTTGGCTCCCAGACACGGCATAAAATGCTCGCATTGCATCTCGATAATCGTGTCCGTACAGGAATATGTAGCCATCAGCTCGATTTCCACGCTTGCGAGCTCCAACCCACCCATCAGATTCGAACAGCATGGTCCGGCTGTCATCTATGACTGCGATGCCCTCCCGCGATAGTACTCCTGGTTCTACGCCTATTCTTCCATCCGCCATGTCCAATGTCCGTGTTGTCCCGCCCAGGTTTCCAACATATTGTCCGTAGGTCCATCGCTTTGGTATCGGGCCTTTCAATTGTACCGCAAAGCCCTCTGAGCTGAACTCTTTCTTGTTGTATACTAGGTGGAAGCGCTGTGTGATGATTTCAATGACGTGCCCACGATCCCAAAGGTAATAGTCTGGGACTGCAAGCTTCCTGCATATGGCAAAAGTCGATGCCCTGTCCTCAAACTTGCCATCATCGGCCCATTCGTATCGTATCAACCCATCGGTCAATACGGTAAAGCGGTACTTGTCGCCAGCGACGATGGCACCGGGGTGAGCGACGGGGCTCGTGGGGAAATCGTAGCGGGACATTTGTTGTATAGAGGATGTTGGCTCGATCCCTCTGCAGCGCGACTTTGCGGAGATTGCGGGGCATAGAGAAGAAAGGTGGTGGTTTCGGAGAGCCGAATCGTTGGCTGTAAATAGAAATACCTTGATAGTGCACGATGCTCCAAAGTTAGGCGCGTGACACCTGTCAGCGACGGCTGGTGTCAGACGACTCCCAGATTTACAAAAGTGGAAACCCTTGCATCAACGAGGGTAGGACTGGCTACTACCACACCAAAATCGACATCTATTCAGCTCAGGGTGGCACCAGGAATGAAGTTACAATGTTGATGTACTCACGAGCCTCGGCTGCTTGATGATGTTTTTCCCGCTGGGTTCCTGCAGACGCAGTGTCCAGGTGGTGATGCAGGGACGTGAGAAGTGGCGGCTTTGATGGTGGCTGGGTTTGCATCGCCCAACATCAAACGCGACCTGAACATCACCCACAAAGGTATACAGTTCATGCAACAACACCAACATCTATTTAATTGAGAGACAGTACCGGCACTCTGTAGTGAGCTAACTATATCGCATCTACATCTAAACATCGGCATCCCACTAGTTACAATCCTGCTTACCTGGCCTCCATAACTCCACCATCTCCACCGTCCTCCACCATCCAACCTCAACCTTTCCTTCAGAATGGGGACTGCGTTCTTGGTAGATCAAAACTGCCTCCTTCAAAACAAACATTTCCTTCAGCAACCTACCACAATTTAACCCTCAAAACCATGCACCTCCTAAAGCCGATCAGTCAATCGAATCAGCCTTATCCAGGGTATGTCTTCGGTCGCCATGAAGATACCAATCCAAAACCAGAGAACGGCGGCTGCACACTTATCAGGAGACCTAAGGAGGTACTTCAATGACCAGCACATCAACGACCGTGTAATAGAACATGATATTTGCCAAACTTGTCCAAATTTGACACATGAACCAGCTCGCATCCACCTTCCACTGTAAGTAAACCATGTTGACAGGGGAATGTTCCAACAAGCGTTATGAGTCGAGCTGCCGCTACAGAGGCCGCAAGCACATCTACCAGTGTCATATCAACCATAGCACTAATTACTGAATAGTCCCTTTCCACGTCACCAAATCCGGCGGCCTTCCTCCAAATTTGTCAAACACCTATCTACGTCCTCAAACCAGGGGACTATTTTGTCGGTACATACCTCGCCATAATTCTGGCTGTGCTCTTTTCAATTCCCTGGGTTATTATCGACGTCACGTCAAGAAAAAGAAAAAGAAAAAGAAAAAGAAAAAGAAAAAGAAAAAGAAAAAGAAAAAGAAAAAGAAATGGAAACCATTTTGCCTGTTAAGATTATCCAATGGCGCCTCTGCCGAAAGCACACTCTGTATAAACTACTCTCATCCATTCACCTTTCTAGGGGCTTTCAAAGCATGATGTCGAGGTCACTGGGCAGGTTTGGAAACTTCACTTCTCGCCTTCAGCTCTCTAATGATCCCGCCGTTGGCTTCCGAGACAGTTTTCACACACCTAGACGGCTCTTATAGTTCCAAATATGCTGGTTGCATTCCGTCGCTCAGCGTCTTTCCGGCTGCCGCACGAACAGCAGAGGCCCTGTTGGCTTTAATGGTAATATTCGCAGCCTCGCTTATAGCAATGATGCGCCGGCACAATACTGGAGTTTTGTGAATCCTCTTAGCATCACTGGACTTGCGACTCTCTTCCAAAAAAAAATGTGTTAGCGAGGTTCAGCACCATTTCTGGCTGGCCGTCCAAGAAGACTACTGCTTGAGAATTGGTACGTCAAAGTTGCAAGCTGGACTGCTACAATCTTTCGGATGGTTCCATGTGATACGGCTTAGTGCAACACCCGGAACTTCAAGAATCGGTTTAGTTTGTCCCTAAGCGTGCCGTAGCAATAGGCCGTAGGCACCCATCTATCACCTGGAAAATCCAGAGATACTCACACCAAGTCCGCGTCATTAGACTTAGAATGCTCCCAGAATATCTCCCAACCCCCGTTCTGTATTATAAACTAAAGGACGAAGACACCGCACTCGAACGTTTCATGGATAGCCAAAGCTTTGGTGTACGCTTTCTCTTTACTGCAGTCGACGTCATTATCAAATACTACTGGGAAAGCTTTTTCAAGGTAAGCAAGCCACATCGGTTCACACATGAATTATAGAGCAACATCTGACCTCCTCATAGGTGTTGCCTCACTGGAATCATATATGAATCTGACTATCTGTACCTATGCCGCACAAACCTCCATCCTCGTTCTTTCTCGCTAGTCCCTAACTGCCATTCCAACCTGTATCCGCCTCAACCACTCCTTCGTCACTCTTATGGCCTTCACCATGAACCCTGCCGAAATTCTCACCGCCGCACTATCGAATGTGCCCTTCAGCAGTGCTACTTCCTGGACTGCTTTCACCGTCTCAACTTGGCTTAGCGTCTCCATCTTCGCGACCATGCTGTTTACACTGCTCATTATATTCTTCTATCCTCAGCCCAACCTCTCACTGCAGCCAAATACCATCGCCGTCGTACTGTACTACCTCTCTAGGTCTCATTCCGGAGGCTTTTGGTGACTTGAATTTATTGGACACATGCAAAAGAGATCAGATGATTAGGGAGAAAAGGTTACGTTATGGATTCGGGCCGGGTGAAGGCACCGATGGCATTGTCAGGGTCGGTATCGATGATGAAGTCTTTACATATCGTAATAGCTGAGGATCGTTCGATTGGCCATATAAACGAAACCTTGCGCTCTAGTTACGAATGTCATTGGGAACATTTTACACAGACTTTCATACTAATATCATTTCCGTAGGTTGCTTCTCCTTAATTGGCTAACACCTATAGGCAAAAGAATTAATCGCTCCCACTATAATTAAAGGAAAATGTACGCCGAGCGCGCAAAAAAAAAAAAAAAAAAAGCGGAATAAGAATAGTAGAATAAACCGAACCAGACCTCTTTGCTATCTAACAAAACACACGACACTAGACACTATTACTTTCCGGTAAAGAGTCGATAGATAAACGGGTTCCAGTGTGTTCTGAATGAATGGTTACCTTAACTTTAACTCAAGTGCTTGTTGCTAAGGTGCCAAGGTGCCTCGGCCCACGTGGAGGACGACTGCTCCGGCTCCTGTAACTAAAAAAAAACCACAGTATTGACTAGATCGATTTACTTATGGTTTCCTAACCAATACGTTTTAATTACAGCACTGGTCAATAGAGCCAGAAGTAAACCTTCAGCATAGCCTCGAGGTTTTTTTGGAGCAACCCCGAAGGCATTAGACTTCATGGCCAGCCATTAGGCTCAAGGATGTGAGCTAGAGAGGCTGCATTCAGCTTAATGTCTCTTCGACATGAACAACCGCCACCTTCGCCACCTCGGCCTCTGTAATATCCGTCAACTCCACTTCCACCTTCTCGCCGAAAGCATGGTTGACTTCTTCAAGCGTCAAACCCTTCGTCTACGTAAATTTCAGCTATAGCTCTGTCCAGCTACGAGTTTTTTTGTTTTGAACGAGTAGACATACCTCAGGGAAGAAGAAATAGACAATGGGCAAGAAGAACATATTGCAGGCAATGAAGACAATGTTGAATTTCCAGCCGATATGATCCAGAGCAATAGGCGCAGTCTGGCTGAAGATCAAGGTGACAGAGTTGGCAAAGAAAAGGCCAATAGCCATTCCGTTGGCGCGAATCTTCGTTGGCAACACTTCGGCGGCATAGGCATACGGAGAGGCGGCAAAGGTGGAGCCGAAGAAGTAGATGAAGACCATGACAAAGCCAACACCGGCTTTGCCCCAACCTGGTGATGATGTTCTCAGCCCATGCGGATACTTGTGGGCAAAATAGGGGATTAAAACTCACTCTTCAGGCCAGTTTTGCCGTACTCTGCGGAACAGGCCGCGAATACACCCAGCCAGACGGAAAGAGCGATTAGGCCCACGAGGAACAGCTTTCTCCGACCGACGCGGTCAATGAGGATCAAATTGGTTGTGCCACCACAGGTGTTGCAAATACCAAACACGCCAGCCATGAGTAAAGTTTGTCTCGTGGAAAAGCCAAGACCGGCGTACAATACAGCCTGCAAGTAAGGGTTAACGCATGAGTTCCTCCCCATCAGTATGAGCTTTGGGGCCAACTAGACCTGGTAAATCTGGATTGTTTGCGCGCCATTGGTCTGAACGCATGTCAAAACGGCCACAGCTATGGCAACACGTCGCAGTTCTTTTGGGTTGGTGACGATGTGGGTCCAGGAGCTGTGCTCTTTTTCCTCCCGCTCGGCTGCGAGCTGGGCTGAGATTTGGATGTATTCTTTTTCCCAGAACGTCGGATCATGGTGGTCATCATGAAGCCTCCTGAGAACCGCTTGTGCCTCAGCATGCCGATCTTTGGAGATCACTGTGTTGCTTTGAGCATAAAACAGGCAACATTAGGAATAGGACAGGACCATCACCTACACCAACGAGGGGAAAAGGGGATAAAGAAGCATCCAATAATAAGACCAATGGCGGGCAAGCACTGAACGGCTATCGGGAAACGCCTGGGTCGTGTCAGCTAAAAGTACGACAACAAAGGGGAGTGTTACGTGACATTACGGAACACCCACCATGAGAATGCCAGGTTATGAGAGAAATTGCAAGCATAGCCGACCCACGACGCCAAAGTACCAGCGACGTTAAGCGTCACAATCTGGAAAGCAACCATGGTACCCCGAAGATGAGGCGGAGCAATCTCAGCTTGGTAGACATTGACAGTTGTCAACATGATGCCAGAGGCCATTCCAGCAAGGACGCGGCCAGCAAAAAAGAGTCCAATCTTCGTGGCGGCGGTTTGGAAGATGGCTCCTACGAGGCCAATGTATGCTCCAATTTGAATGGTCCTCTTGCGACCAAATCGATCAGCTAGAGCGCTGACGAAGAACAAGCCGACGATGAGCCCGGCAAAATACACGGAGCCGATGGCACTGTCATAGATGCCTATTAGTTGGGGAAAACAGAGAAAACAGACGGTGAGACCATGGAAGCATAGAGGTACCCAAGGATAGTCGCTGACGGCTTGAAATACTCTAAAAAGCCTTGTTGAGCGAACCTGTATCATCCATCAGACCATTCTTACTGAACGCATGGAATTCGGATTGCTGGAGACTGACGTTCCAGCAATAACAGCAGCATCATAACCATAGAGGATGCTGCCCGAGCCAGCAATGCCAGCGCACATCCAATTGTAACGTTTGCCCATGACTTTTTCTTCAATGCAACGATCACAGTGCGTCGATGTCAGAATTAAGTTGTCACAAACCCACAATTGAGGAACCCGAGATCCAGGGCAGTCTTAATATATGTTTACCTAGGTGGTTTAAATTCAACTGAGCTACACCCATGCCACACTTCGAAGCCCTTGTATCCTTCGGAGCGACGGGGCAATTTCGGTCTAATGTTTACTATCTCTTCCCTTCCCGTCTTTAATTCCTGCTTCAAGGCTCTTTTTTCTTTTTGTCTCTATTCCCTTTGCTCCCCTTTTCCCTGCTTTCCGTATCTTTTTTCTTATCTAAGTCTCGTTTTTCTTTCGTCTCTTTTCCCTTGCCGTATCTTCTCTCACCTCACTCGTCCTCACCTCCCGAGAGCAAATAATCTAGGCTGAGGCCTTACAGAACCAATTCCCTCGCAAGCGGACGGCTTTCATTTGCATTACCACCTAGACGGAAGACAAGCCCTCGGAACGACTCGTTAATCGCGGATTAGACCACTCTGTCGCAGCTCCCAACGCGCATGCAGAAAGGCCTCGCAGAAGTGGATGGGCTGGGACAGGATCCTAATCAAGCATGGTGGTAGATGCAGATGCAAGCAGTAAATATATTACTTGTTGGTGAA
>KV745362.1:0-21515 GCA_001692735.1 Lepidopterella palustris CBS 459.81
GCTATAGCCTATAGTGTCGACTAAAAAGCAGCAAACTACAGCATTTAATAACGTAGTGCAGCTTATTGCGCATTTATAGCTTATTGCGCATTTATAGCCTATTGCGCATTTATAGTTATTTAGCTAAGTAGTGCTATTTATTAGTTTATTAGGCTTATTTTACACTTAATATATAATAACGTATAATGCGTAATTAGTATACTTTATTCTATATAGTTAATCGGCCGTAAGGCCTATAGCTACTATTTAAGAAAATCTATTAAGAGAAAAAACACGCCCTAAAATATAAGGTATATCTCTTTTACTTCCACTTAGAAAACTTATTACTATTCTATACTGATAACCGGCTCTCTAGCTAGCTACCGTAGCGGTATAGAAATGTCCCCTATCTATACTAGCTCCCTAAAAAAACACTTATAAAATTCGGGTATTATAGTATGTGCCGGAGGTAAAATATAGCTTAATAGGCCCTTAAGGCGTAGAAATTAGCAGAACGGTACTAGCGGTTAAGGTAGTAGGTAAGGTAGCGGACGTAGGTTACCTAGTAGTTCGATGTTAGCGGACGAGGCGTAGGCAAGGCAAGGGACGCAAAATATCTAGCAGATCGATACTAGCGGAGGTAGTGGGTAAGGTAAAGAACGTAAGTTATCTAGTAGATTAATGTTAGCGGACGAGGCGGCAGGTAAGGTAGGGAATATAGGTTATTTAGTAGATCAATACTAGCGGACAAGGCGGCAGACAAGGCGGCGGGCAAGGTAAAAAACGTAGGTTATCTAGTAGATCTATACTAGCGGACAAGGCGGCGGGTAAGGTAGAGAATATAGGTTATCTAGTAAATTAATATTAGCGGACAAGGCGGTAGGCAAGGCAAGGGACGCAGGTTATCTAGTAGATTAATACTAGCGAATAAGGCGGCGGGCAAGGCAGGGGACGCAAGTTATCTAGTAGATTAATATTAGCGGATAAGGCGGCGGGTAAGGCAGGGGACGCAGTTTATCTAGTAGATTAATACTAGTAAACAAGGCGGTAGGTAAGGTAAGGGACGCAAAATATCTAGCAGATTAATACTAGCGGATAAGGCGGCGGGCAAGGTAGGGGACGCAGGTTATCTAGTAGTACGGTGCTATTAGACGAACGTAGTAGGCGATATAGCTAGTAGGTAGCAGACAATATAGTAAGCGGAGGTTGTCTAAAAATACAAAGTAAGCGGACAGGGGTATATAGTATAGTGTAAGCAATTAGGACAGTAATACGGTGCAGAGCGATTAGGCGTAGGTAGTTAAGAAGTAGCACCTAAATAGAATTTATAATAACTAGATACAAGAACGGGCTTAATCTCGAATTAAGCCCTTAGGGCTCTAAAGTATATATTAAGGTTTTTGCACGCTGTATACAGCACGGGCAAGTTAAGAGGACAAGCAAAACGGGCGAGTTAAAAGGACAAGTAAAACGGGCGATACAAGAGGACAAGTAGAACGGGCGAGGTCGAGAGGATAAGTAGAACGGGCGAAGTCGAGAGAATAAGTAGAACGGGTGAGTTAAGAGAACGAGTAGCACGGGCGAGTCAAGAGAATAAGCAAAACGGGCAAGTCGAGAGAACAAGCAGCACGGGCAAGTTAAAAGGACGAGTAGCACGGGCAAGTCAAGAGGATAAGCAGCATAGGCGAGTTGAGAGGACAAGTAGCACGGGTAAGTCGAGAGGACAAGACAAGAACAAGAGGACGAGACGAGGTATTATACTATATAGAAAAAGAGGAGAGACAGAGAACACGCCACCTTTATTTATATCTTCGGCCGGAAAAACTTAAGGCCGTAAAATAGTAGGTGCAAAATAAGCATTTATTAGTAATATAGCATATACCGGTAATATAGTATATAGCCGCATTTTATAGTGTTGTTATTAGCGGTGCAGTATATAGCCGCATTTTATAGCATCGTTATTAGCGGTGTAGTATATAGCCGCATTTTGCAGCATTATTATTAATAGTATAGTATATAGCGCATTTTACAGCATTATTATTAGTAGTGTAGCATATAGCCGCAAGATGCGGCCAAATGCACGGAAATGCTAAAAATACTAAATTGGCACGAACCCAAATTAAAGATGCTGGTATATTTTTTCCTAACGTAGGGTAAAAAAGAGCGAGTAAAGATTTAGCTAGGTAGGGCTTATAGTTTTAAAGCTATTTCTAGACACAAGCGTTTAATTTAAAGGATATTAACTATTAGGTTTAGTAAAAGGGGTTAGGGCTACCCTAATAAAGCTAAAGGCTAACTTTAATTTAATTGCCTTTATTTTTACTTCAAGGGTTTTAATAGCGGCGTTATAGTAAGCTTACTATATAGTAAAAGCGTTAGTAAAAAAGTTTTATAACGCGGCTATCTACTCTTTAATAAATATAGCGATATTAAATATTTAGCTTAAGGCGCAAGTAGTGGTAATATCTATAGTAAGGGTTAGTAAGGGGCCTTTAATAGGTGTATTGACATCTCCCTTATGGCCAACTTGTGGGTTATAGGCGACGTAAGCTCCGGTTTGGTAGTTTCCTCTTCTATCTCTGTGAACGCGCTCGGGTTGTCTGTGCGTTCGCTGCAAAGCGACGTTTTTCCGCGGTGTGCTCGGTTCGCCATCTCAGGGGGGAACGGGTAGGGTCGAGATTAATAAAAGCAATTGAGCCGACTACCTTCCGGGTAGGATTTGGGGGGGTTCGGGTGTCAGGCTGGCACGGTAGGGAGCTAAATTGTAAGTATTAGGGTTATATTGATAGATATAGAGATGAGGCGAATCCTTGAGGCACTCGAGGATTCCAGGGTTCTGGGAAAATAACTGTGGCCCCAAGCGGAGCACGTCATGCGCCGTAGTCGCGCATACGCTTTGCACACGACTCACGGAACTTCCAGGGTAATCTACATACTATCTCGGTGTTCGTCACCTGACACGGAGGCTGTTTATAAGACGCGCATTACGCAGCCTTAGAAGGCAGGCTGCACAGCCGGAGAATACCAATACATATACCAATATTAACTAGACTCGCCTTCTTGGTTATTATAAACCTACTTGGAGCCAATAGCACTAAATTAATATCGGCAAAAACATAGGCCAGCCTAAGAGAGTCTCTGTAATGGGCTGTAGGAGCAATTATCTCGTTGAGTTCATAGGAGAGAACCTAATTAACATGCTGGACAGTAAATTAGAGAGAGGATGGTTGCAGCAGCGCAAGCGACTTAACGAGGAAGGTAGCAATTTAAGCTCGCTAAAACTCAACACCATGCCAAGCATCACGAGATCCGTTGAACCGTGTCAATTAGTCAGCCAATTCAATATTGAGCCAATAAATTCAACCAATTCAGGGCTCGGCTGACTAACACGTCAACTCAACCAATCGCGAGAGCGCAGTTGGTTGAGTAATTGGACGGTATTCCTGTTATAGACTCGGAAAATATTCGTCGACAAGCCCCGAGCTTAGTTGACTATGCTATTAGTATTTGATTTGTATAATTAATATTCTAATGATGTCAATAGAACTGATTAAGTAAGGTCGTATTACACTTATCGACACGGTCACCACCACTTGTTACAAATTATCCTCCTTTGCCGCCTCTGGCTGGCCGCACAAGGCTGCTCACAAAGACTTCCAGACAAGACTCGGCAGCGCCTTCCTCGAGGTTTTATTCAAGTACCAAGACTGCAGCAAGTTCAACCTCATCCAGGCTAAACGATACTAAAGCCGGTGCTGGAGCATGGATACAAGCCAGAGACGATAAATAACAAGGCAGACACTTGCTCTGAGTGCCTGCAGAGGGAAAGGAAACCGACCAAGGTGGTAGAGTCTCGCAGACAGTCTTGTGGTGGATTCTGAAACACTATGGTAAGGAAATCGTCAATGGCAACGAGGAGCAGAGGCAGAAGGCGCCAATAACTCGATTTAGCCGTCGACTTTGTCGAATACCGCCTTGCAATGAAGAGGACTGCTGGAAGGATCATATACAGTGCCAAGGTAAGAATTAATGTGATTGACAAGATACCATGATGCTGGGATGCTCAAGAAACAAATAAATCAAAGCATCACTAAAAACCAAGAAATGAGCTGATATACGCTTTATTCTGTGTATTTTGCAGCCTCATTTTGACGAATATGACGATTTTGGTTATTTTCTCGCATGGGCCACTATCGTGAGTCCTTTGACAGTGCAAGGGTTATTGCTTAATAGCGGCGTAGAACTTTGAATACTAGGTATATACAGCAGCTAGTTTCTCTGCAGCCATTCGATGAAGCTCCTAGACTTTATTCTTCCGCAAGGTAAAGTTGCTATAACGCTCCATAAACCTACAGCACCAATGCTCGCCGTCGGTAGGTGGCAATTGCCCAGGCTTTCTAGCGCGCATTCACTTCTCCCTCAGCATACAATTGCAACTCGCTTCAAGCAGAGAGAGACTAGCGCGCGCGACAGGTTGGTCAAGGCGAGTAAGGTAGAGACAAAGGTCAAGTTTCTCTGCGTCTGGGAGTGGCCTGTTCGTTAGGGGTCGCTGACTCTTTGACTCAACGCTATGGGCACGTCTCTTGACCCTTCGGTACGGAGCATTGAATTTCTGGCAGCAGCACGAAAGGAGGGGGCTTTGTTGTTTTTGGAAGGCTTTGAGGGCTCGCTACACGCGTTTATCCACTTCTTTAAAGGGCGCAGACATGTTAATGCACGAAATAATGGACTTTGAATCTGTTGTTTACCGTATAAGCCGTTGAGCTGGCGTGAGCCTTTGGGCCGGCGTGAGCCCTTGGGCCGGCGTGAGCCTTTGATCTGGCGGCCATCCCGATCAGGGGGTGGCTGAAATAAGGTTTTCCCGATCAGGGGGTGGCTGAAATAAGGTTTTCCCGTAAGAGGCGCGAACTGCCAAAGCACTGTTTGAAATGTTCTAGCTCGAGGCGAAAGCGTAAGCAGACTAACCTGACGGCATTAGTCAGTTCTTAGATGTGGTCGGAGCCGGGTGCGAACGTGGTAAAGCTTTCATGTCATTCCCGAATGATAAATTGTTCATGTCGACCTTGATGGTTCCAAGGGAATTCAGATGTTGATCTCACACGGACGACTTGCTCAGATTAGGGATTCATGGTGACCTACCGCAGGGTAAGGGGGAGAACCTTCTTTAGCTTGTCATGTATGCTCATTACCGCTACTTCCAGCCAAGGTTAACGGCGAGCAGAATTTGAATGCAACAAAAGGGAGAAACTCTGTGAAAGGACAGCTAGCTCATTGATCGATTCGACCCCATTCCCCTCATTCACCGAATCAAGCCTATTTACCTGATGCACGCTGCCTACTTGTTGGCTAGTTATGCGCAGTCAAAAGAGGAGGAAACATCTGCCTTTTGCATTGAGACTATGGGGGGGGGAGGGGGGGAAGCGGGTTGAGCGGGTTTCTATACAGTGCGTTAGAGCCCTTGAACTGATCCTGACGCATGAACGATCAACAATGGTGATACAAAGGCCGAAACCTTAGCCAACACTACTCCATCGGTCCGATCGACCGCATCCGCCTTATCAACCCGTGTGACATTTCACGTCTTCATAGTCCGTCCACAGCATATCTTTAGTCATGCTTTGTATCTTCAATGGTGCCTTCGAAGGCTTCAACTTCAGCTACAAGTACCAACGCAGAAGACGGGGTTTATGCTGTCGCTTGGTAGGGTTATGACGTCACCGGCCGAGATAGGTTTAGCGCTCTGACGCAGGAACAAATATAATTTGAATGAGTCACGGGGTTTCAAGAACAAGACTGATTTTGGTGTTGTATATAGCCGAGCTTACTTTTTTGGTTGGATGTCGGTTCGATTCGATGCTGGTTCGATGCCGGATTGATGCTGGTTTGATGTTGGATCGATGTTGGATCGATGTTGGATCGAGGTTGGACTGATGCTGGATCGAAGTTGGACAGATGAAACCCGCTCCACTAATCCCTAACCAGAATGGGACAAGCTTGCAATCGAACACCAGGTGTTCTGAGATCCAGAGGCTTCTGCCAGTGTTTTCCACCAGTGTTTTCCACCAGTGCCTTCCATTAACAGAAGATGCCGAATGCTACTTGCGGCGGTGGGGAATCATGCCATTTTAAACTTTTTTTTTTTTTTTTTTTTTTTTTTTTTTTTCTTCCCCACAAAGCACAATTTGCACCATGGGTTGAGCAGTATTAACCGAAGCCACAGGCCGGCCACAAAATAGGGCGGAATACGCCCTGAAGATGCGCTGAATCGTGCTAGACACGGCTGGCGATTTGCACGAATTTTCAGCTCTTGAGAAATTGTTCAAATCTCCTCAAAGCAACACGGCCGGAACATTTAACGCCATCACGAGGTTTGTCCGAGTGAAATTATTGCGCCAGAGTGGAGATAGACTAAAATACCGTGGCCGGGTAGTTGGTATGCGGGGAGAAAGGCTAGATTGGCACAATTAGCAACATGAGTCGGACCATTAACGATTCTACTACTGGCTAGACCTACGCATCGGCAGGCTCGAACAGCAGATGTGCGACTTTGGATGCAGGCTCGAACAGCAGATGGGCCACTGGGATGCGGACTCGAACAGCAGATGTACCACTTGGATGCGGACTCGAATAGCAGGTGTGCGATTTGGATGCGGTCTCGCGAGCGAGTTATCCATAATTGACGCCGATCGTAGGCACTTGTACCTAGATGTGGATCGATAGTCCCTGCTCAAGCTGGAAAAGGGATCTGCGGCATCCGTCGTCAGTCATATGTGGCTTAAAAGAGTAGTAAAATAGGGCCAGAAGGCACTCTGATATTATATCCGGCCAACCAAGTCTAACGGGGAGATTCACCTTTCATAGTGGTGACAGCCACTTCTCCCTGCCCTCTGCCCGTGCGACGGCGTTAAGGTTTTGCCCTCCCCAACACCTACCAATCATTCTCATCCTATTTTGCCACCATTCGACAGCTAAAGCTGGGCATAAATTCCCCCACTGTATCTCCACGAGAAAGCTGTGGGCTTGAGTCAGGGATTACTGTTCCCTCTTCTCCTTTTCTTTTAAACTTTAAGTTCGGAATCGTTCTGGTTCTGCCTTCTCTAAGTGAGTTTCGCTCTTTCCATTCATATAAAGATGTAAATACTTTGAGCTGTTTCAATCAAGTGCCTCTTTCTCTTGATTATTTCGTGGTTGCTTACGTACGTACATGCAGCATCTTGTTTATTCCCCCTTGTTCTAATTGCTTATTACTGCTTGAGTATGCAGAATATATCTAGTACAAACCGTCGCTGACTCTTACAGATTCAAAATGTCCGCGCCGACACCTGAGCAGATGGCTAATTGGCCTGCTCCGAACTACATTAATCCTGAAACTCGTGTCAATGTTGCCCTAGGATGGATTATTACCACTATGACTCTAATGCTCTTATTTATCGCGGCCCGTATATATTCAAGAGCTGTCATAAAGGGTAGTTTTGGTCGTGACGACTGGGTTATGACTGTCGCCGCAGTAAGTGTTTCCAGGTTATATCCCACTTTCTGTGTCGGATAAAGACGTATTAATTTTTATGTGTAATTTTTAGGCACTTTCCTTATCAGTTTCAATTACTGCTTGTGCCGCAACGAGCTTTGGTCTTGGATATCATCTGTGGTAGGTGTTATGCTAATGCTGTGTAATTGATTACATGGCAAAGATGTTCTATTGCTTCTGCCCGAAGGCGCTGCCTTAATAGAAGTAGCTGACTAAGCTATATTACATGCTATCGCTTAATTTGATGGTCCTTTAAGCCGGAAAAAAGCTTGGTTTACCGAATTGCATCGCTAATATCGAATAGGGATATACGTGCCGGATGGATTGTAAAATATGCAAAAGTAAGCTGGAAAACACTCTCGGCGCTTTACGCGTCTTTGTAATAGAAGGAAATCATTTAACTAACGCGTAGCTCACAATAGATTGGGTTTCTCGCCGAAGTTATCGTCCCATGGTCCATGAGCCTTACCAAGATTTCAATTTGCCTTACCTATCTGCGGCTGTTTCCCTCGAGGCCCAACAAGATATTTTGTTGGAGTGTTATTGTGTATTTGATTTGCTGGACGATTATGGCAGTATTTACGGTGATTTTCTTGTGCATGTAAGCAAGAATCCTAACCCCTAGTATCCTTCCTCATACTCTGTTCATTGTCTTCCTCTTTCTAGTTTACTGTTAGCAAGCGAAAATCCTAACGCTAAAGCACCCTGACAGACCCGTCGCGGCACAATGGGACGTTACAATTGAGAACAAAACATGCCTTAACTTGCACGCAATTTTGCTAGCCACCGCGTGCTCGAACAGCGTTAGCGATGTCCTCGTCTACCTTTGGCCCGCCCGAACTCTCTGGACCATCCAGCTGCCGCTCAAAGAGCGTATGGGTCTTGTGTTTATATTTGCCGTTGGCTGCATGTGCGTATCTCTATCCCTATGCCCTGCGTGCAAGATGTTCTGCACCCAACAATGCACGCACCTGCCGACGATAGTGCACTGCTGCCATGTGCTGGCAGACAGCTTCGAGAATATGTATCTATATCTATATTGGGGCTGACGTGTCTTTCCGACAGTGTGTGCGTGGCCGGCATCTGCCGCATATGGTATTTTCACATCTTTTTCAGCTCCTACGACACCTTTTGTACGTGCATTCTCACCACGACCCCCCAACGACCCCAACACGTTGCAGTCTTCTGCTGCTCTCTTTTTCTTGTCCTACTAACCATCAATCAGGGAACTCTGCTATCCTCTGGTCGCTCACTTGCACCGAAGTTGATATCGGCATCGTCTGCGGCTGCCTCCCCGGCACAAAACCTCTCCTCGCTCGCATCTTCCCTCGTCTTTTGGGCAGCTCCCAGCACTCCAACTCAACTCGCATACCTCACCACCCCCACTCACAGTCCTTCCCCTTTCAATCGCTTTCCGGCCGCGACGGCAAAGGCTCGAGCATACAAGCCGACACGGACAACCGTGGCGCTGATACTAATCACTACGCATGGGCATCAGGGCCGGTCGCCGATTCCGACGGCGATAGCAGCGGGCACATCGTGCCAACGAATTGCATCCAGGTATCTGAGGAGGTGACTGTTGATTCTGGCGCAAAGACGCCGGATGCGCGGAGTAAGGGTGAGGATGCAGGGAGTGAGGAGTGGATCATTCATCCGGACTCTAATAATTTGCCAACGTAAGACAACGGAGCCCTGCGTTTGGTTTGTAATTGTGTATTCTGGGTATAGGAGAGGAATAAATGGTGTGGAGATGTAGCATTACATTCTATTAAACTTTGGACAAGTAAGGTGTCTTAATCTTGTATTTCGGTTAGCAACGAAACTATATACCATAGCGCATGTAAAGGTAAGGATCTTGGCATTGTTCCTACCAATCTGGCCAGCTTAATACCCACCGTGTGCCCGAGCGTTCAATAGAAATAGTATATTGACGAATATTGAATCGGCGTTGATTGATTTGCAACCTTGCGAAAAAAATCTACCGTCCAACTCGCCCTCGCCTCTCGCGACATCGCACGCATCCACGAACCCCCCCCTTGCCTCTGTATGACATTCCCGCCATCGCACGAAACAAAGTCTTATGAGATCTCCATCTATGACCTTATGCTAGTCCGCTTTACCATGTCGACCTGCACGAGGCAGACCCTATCAGTGGCCGTATTCTGGAACGCTCTTGGCATAGTGCGACTAGGCCCTTGACTATGTTGAACTGCCCGAGCAGTTTGGTTCGGGAGTTCAAATTGTCTTCCTTGTATTGTTTCTACGAAAAGCAGAAGCTATATATACTAAGAGAATATGGCAGAGAACATTCTAGAAGAAGCGGTACAGAACAATTACAAATACGGGGCAAAGAACCTACTAGAAGCTCCTAGCCAGTTCAACACTAGGCTACTGTAGATCCGTGCCAGTTCGACAGACTAACTCGGGGACGGTAGATTCTTCCCCTATTCTCGATTCTCCCATAAATTTTGGTCAAGATAGGAGGAATTTCTAAGGTTATTTGATATCAGTGGCAAAAAAAGGGCGAAGATATATAGCCAGGATTAATTAATAGAAACAGTCAATACCTAGGCCAATTGATCGTATAAATTCACTACTATAAGCCTCTCTAATATTTATATCCGTCTAGATTGTTACAGTGCGGGTTTAGACCGAGTTGATTTATTTCGGCACGCGCAGCGGATTGCTCTGAATCTAGATAGCGTGCCTCATTGTGACTTCGCCTTGCTAATATTTAATATCCTCGGTCGTACAAATCTCGGCGATAGCGCCGCCCATTCCTAACAGGTGGTCGCATCGTGGAGGCCCGCGAATTTGTTGTCGCTACTGCTGAATAGTAAAGTGCGCCTGAAGATGATCCTCATGGCGCTGCCCTCGGCGGTAGTGGCGGTGGAGGGATCGATGGCCCGGGTTGCAAATCAATCAACTCAATCAATCGGACCCCTGATTGATATTGAATTGAAGGATGACTCCTCAGGTATTCGATTGAGTTTATTAAATTGAACAATATTGATTTCATTAATTAATATTGACACGACTGATACGATTGGCCTTTAAGATAATGATCAGTAGCTATCGCGAGTCTTAGCATGGTGTTGAATATTAGAGCCTAACTGACAGCTTTCATTACTCTTAAATGCCCCTGCGTCGTTTTGAGTGTCGCCCATATCGCCGCCCTGCCTTCTTGACGTAATGTATTACCAGTCTTGGCATGGTGTTGAGTCCTCATCTTACGCACCTTCCTGCCGCATCTGCACTTCTAACAGCACTTCCACCAGCGCCTTCCCTGCTCTGATTCCCGTGTAGTAATTGTACCCCTTCGCAGCTTGCCATCCCCTATACAAATTCGGCCCTCTCTATAACAGAAACTTAACAATAGGCTGACGGCATTTATATTGACCCCGAGTCTTGTACGTATTAATAAAAGCTAGAGTAATGTCCCGGCACGCCTTAAACGCGATTGAGATCTCTAGATTCTTATCTATTCTACTTAATTACCCGATCTTAATCTAATTAAGACTGTTTGACAGATTCTTAAGTAGCGATTGCGCTGCCATACGTGGAGGATAGTTGACAAATTCAATGCGGATATTCAGCGAGTTTAGGATGGAATCACGCTTGCACAAATCTGTAAACGGAATAGGGAGATGCCTTGGCGTTATAAGAAAGTGTAGGGACTTAGGGGATGTCGTGTTAAGTCTGATTGGTGGTGAAAAATGTAATAATATTGATTGCGTACACTTTTTGATATGTGGCCTATGCCTTGCGAGATGAATTCTAACACACCCTATGAGACGCTAGAGGCAAGGGAGTTCACACCAAGAGAGGGTGGCAGCGAGGCTATTACAACATCTAGGCGTTGCTGTGGCCGTGGGGGAAGCTGTGCAGGAAGGCGAGGCTGGCTAGGCCTTACTGCGGACGGGCGACACAGTGGTTAAGGGAGGATCCTTGGTGTGGCAGCTAGAGTAGCTAATTGGCTGGCCCGAGGGCTATTTGGAAGCAGTTCGGACGAGAGGCAACTTGAATAGTAATTATAGCTTATATGTTGCGCATTAGACGTCGAGCTAACCCTCTTTGACAAGTATGTTTAAAAGATAAACGTGTAAAATCAGAACCTTATACGTCTACACAAAATATTCGGAGCTGGAGAAACTATTCGGAAGCCTACCTAGGGGGCAGATTGTAATATCAAATAGGCATATGGTAGTAATAACACTCTATATTCAATAATAACTAGTTCCCGAAGATTTCTAAGCTTTTTCGAATTAGGCGTATAAACGCGTCTTGAATGTATTCCTTTAAGTCGTCACTTAAGCTTCTTTAGACAGACGCCTAAAGCTATTGCAGCGTTTTAGAGGCTTTGAAATTAATCTAATCTAATCGCTTGGCTAGCAAGGCTGATTCTCCCTTCGAATTCAATTGAAAGATTGATGTTTGGTTGAGACATCGCGCTGAACGTGTAGAGGGACGCGATTTTGATTGGGTTGCGACACACACTTGATTCTTTAGAGTAATATTAAAGCCGCCAAGACCAGAGCTCACGGATTAGTTCCGGAATTAGTACTAGTATTCCCGGTAGTCATATCGGATCTTTAATTAAAATCAATTTTTTACTACCCTGTCTACGTTTTCTATAGCCTAGCCCACCGTTGTCTGCGCCTGTCTGTCAGTGGCCATAGCGGTATGGCTCGCTTGGGGGCTGGATCGCTTCCTGAGATGCGCCGTTCGCTTGGCGGCCTGCACGCGGAGATTTCTGTTTTGACCTTCCTAACACGACTCTTCGTTCAATTGTCCCCTGCGAGAATTATCGAATTGTAGCTCTGTTTCTAAACCACGATCTCTCAATGTAAATATGAGTGGCCGAGAAACATTATCAATACACTAGGGTCTGTCAGCCAAGTACAGGACCTGGCTCAAATGTATCTAGAAACCTGTTGTCACACGTATCATTTCGGTCACTCAAGATGAGTATTTAAATATGGGATGTTCCAGAAAATCTGGTTTTGTTGCGACACTAATATTTCTTATAAGATACTATTATCTCTTTCACTCAAGATGCAATTGCATTCATTCGTCATTACGGCAATTGCCTTCACAGTGGCCTGCAATGCCCAGACTCAATATACTTCAACCGGATCAGCTGCAGTTGCAGCGGCCAGAGCAACAGCACTGACTTTGAGCCCAACAAGTTCAGTCCAGGGAAAGACCTTTGATCGCTTTGTTAGCATATGGCAAGTACTCCAGAGTGTTAATTATTCCCCTTCACAGCAACATTTGTAATTTGTGCAACTCACTTCTCCTTCCTCAATTTTATATTCCCTACGACATGCAGACTATATACCCTGTCTTAGTAGTCTAGGGCTTCTAAGTCGTGCGAGAATTATGCTGATATCTTCACAGGCTCGAAAATACAGATTATGATCTGGCAGCGGGCGACCGTGTGTTACAATTTTCAACTGCACTGTTCACAAATAGTAGCTAATTTCAACAGCGTCTCTTCAATCACTTGCAAGCCAAGGAATTACTCTCACCAACTACCTCGCAATTACACACCCTAGCCAGCCGAACTACGTCGCCGCAGTGGGCGGTAGTACTAACGGAGTGACCTCGGATTCATTCACACGAATCAGCAAATCCAAAAAGACAATTGTGGATTTGCTAGATGCTCAAGGAATTAGCTGGAGTGAGTATCAGGAGGATTTACCATACTCGGGATTTGAGGGTAACTACGTCAACCAAAATACCGGAGCAAATGATTACGTCCGTAAACACAAGTAAGTGATGCTGAATTATGAGTGAAATAGAAAACGTGTTTGACTTGGAATGGTGGTAGTCCTTTGATGAGTTACGATTCAGTGACTTCTGATCTGAATCGTCTGGCAAAGATCAAGAACTTTACAATGTTCTATCAGGACTTGAATGCCAATACGCTCCCGCAATGGATGTTCATAACTCCTAACATGAGTGAGTCTCGTTGACCCAGATAAGTTTCATGCCAGCTCTGATTATAGGCAAAGCAAACGACGGACACGACACTTCGGTAACAACGGCTGGCTCATGGGCCAAAGGTTTCCTCACTCCTCTTCTCTCCAACTCAAACTTTATGTCGAGAACCCTCATTCTGTTGAGTCTGTATCCCTTCCCCGCTATCGATTGAGTGTCAAACTAACAGAAAGCCAGCTTTCGACGAAACTGAATCGTATACCTCGAATAACCAGGTCTTCTCAATCTTACTTGGTGATGCTGTGCCGGCCAGTTTACAAGGCACGACGAACGATACTGCATACAGCCATTACAGCATCATGGCTACTGTGGAGAATAACTGGAGTTTAGGAAACTTGGGACTAGGGGACTCGACGGCTAGTGCTTTCTTCTAAACTGTAAGCGCATGTCGTGGAAGGGATTCGTGCAATTATTCACAGTCCATTGCCGGTGATACGACTAAATATGACCTACCTTAACTAAGTGGATACGGGAAAATGAAGCCTTTTCGATATACTCCACGCACATGCCATTTACGCCGGCCTTCAAGCTTTCATTTCCTGGATTTTGAGACCTTGATAAGGCTATCAATATTTGCTCGGTGAAGCACTGATTTGAAATTATCAAAGCCCCTATCATATCGCGGTTCAAATTTGCCATGTGCCATGTGCCATCTGCATAGTTCGAAGTTGCTTGAATGCTTTCCTTCGCGATATCATAAATGAGGAGGGCTGATGTGCTCGATATATAAATGAATCGCTGCATATGAAAAAGCTTAAATATCTGGAGAAAATCCCGTTGACGCTTCCACGGGCAGCTCTAAACCATTGGGAGCAGGTGGACTGGATGCCGAGGGACTGATCGGAGGCATTTCGGGCTGCGAAAAGTGCTGAAGATTAGTGGAGAGGGCATCACAGCAGCAGACCCTGATTTTCCTTCCTGCCATCAGAGCCAGCTTACCGCCATGGCTTCGAAGGATGGTAGGTATCAGCCGCTCGGTCGTATCGTTTCGGCACCTTCACTTCTGACGTCTTCTCCAACCTTCATTGTGCTCCACTATTCTTCTTCTCTTGCACGTCTCTTCTCCTCGGCGGTATTCGCTACGCGCATCGATTTATCACCTACTTCAAGCGTCCTATTGGTTGATTTCTTCAGGATAGGCCTTCCACTCTCATTCCCATAGAGCTTTCACCGGACCAACATCGAACACTTTCTTTCCTTGCTATGTGAAGAAGATATCATTCAAGTTAGGTCCGGTGGTATTATTACGTTGACGCCATACAAAGAGTATATTACGCTTTTTAACTATACATTATACGCTATACAGGCTAGTGTAGTTTCTAACCGTATAGTGTTGTAAACTATATCTTGCCTATATAGTGATTAACGTTATAGGTTACTACCTTTCTAGTTTAGTGTTATAGTTCCTGTCTGCCTAACTAGGCTCTTTTCTATACATTATTTCACCACCTTAGCTAGTAGCCTAAACGTAATGCCGCTACGAATCTAGCTCTTTACGTACTACCTTAATTAAGTAAAGCTTTAATAGGTTATTATAGAAGTTAGTTAAAATATAAATAAAATAGGATAAATTAACGTAGAATTTATAGTAGTATACTAAATCCTTTTTTTAATTTACTTGCTAAGCCCTAAGGCTTATAAGTACGCCCTAAGTAGTATTTATTATATAAACGCGCCTTTTATTTAATTTCGCTTTTTCCTTATAGCTTTTTAAATTCTATTTATTTATTCTAATTTATTAATTTTAAGGTTAGCTATAAGCTTTAGCTTATTATACTATATAGTACTATTTTAATCTATTTTTAGTATTACTCTATTAATATAAATAATATCTTATAGGTATTATAGTAATAACCTATAACTACTTAAGTATAACTAGCTACTTTCTTTTAGCCACTTAATTATATATAGTCTATATATTATATATAGAATATATTTATATTTATATATTTTTTAATTATTATATATTTTAATTCTTTACCTAATATTTTATACTTTACTAAAGTATTATATATTAGTATTTAATTAATAACTTAAATTCTTTAAAATTAAAAAATAGATTTTACTAGTAATGTATTTTATAAGCGAACCGCCTATTTAAGTAAACTGTCTATTAAATCGCGAAAACCCAACTATTATCTTAATTACTAGCTCTAACACTATAAAGAATTATAATTTCTAGCTTATAATTAACTTCTTGTATTTTATATATATATAAGTATTATATCTAATATTATTATATAAATAATAGCGCCGTTTCTAGTAGTACACTTATGGTTAGAGTTTGGCGAGGAACACGACAACGAAACACCCGGGCACGGGCAAAACAAGACCGGGCATAGGTAAACAAGGCCTCCCAAATCCATTGCCGGCCTTAGAATTGCCGTATCTTGCGTGGTTGTGTTGTTGCGACGATGCAAAGTTTAATAGGGTCGCGGCGTGCAACGCGATTTAATTAGTCGCTTCTAATAAAAACCTTAATTTAGCTAGCGAGCTTTCTATAGTCTAATAAAAACCTTAATTTAGTTAGTAAGCCTTGCGTAGTCTAACTAAAACCTTAATTCGGTTTAGTAGAACTTACGTCGGGCTAATAAAAGAGCTTAAGTATATTGAGAGAAATACCCCCTTAAGATAATAACCTAGCTCTTCTCTCTATCTCTTTCTTTACGGGCTTATTAAATTAAGAAGATACCCTATATATATCTAGCGCGCCTAGGTAGTAATTATATTTTCTTTTTTAAGAAGATAATATTTTATAGCAATTATTTAGTGTAGCGTTACTATTTTAGAGGTAGAATTAATCTAGGCTAGGTAGTTAAAGGCTTTAACAGGCCCTTCTTAATCGAAGCCGGTAGTCAGTACTAACTAGGTTAGTAGTTAAGAACCCTTACAGCGATGCCTTCTAAAAAGAAAGGCGGCTGTCCCGTAAAGTATAGTAATAAGCAAGAGCAAAGAAAAGCGAGAAACACTACTAGTAGAAGGTTTTACCTACAGAAGTAGAAGACGGCCTAGAAATAACTATTAGGTACTACCTACCTTTGAATTAAGCTAGACGCTTGCTTAATTCTGTAATAGGTAGGTTCTAAAGAGAATAGGTAGATAATAGCGCCCGAATAGGGAATTCAAGTAGAAGGGCTTAATATTCCCGCTAATAAAGAGTAGTAGAAGGTATTCAAGGTAGTTATATAGTCGCTTTTTTCTTTTCTAAAAGGTGTAAAACTCTAATATATAAAATATAGGCCTATAAGGCCCTTTATAAGCTGTCTAAATTTTAATAGCTAGCTAGAGCTATAATCTTATTTTTGACTAAGCCATAGTTTAAATAGTTTATTTTCTTTTTTTCTGCCTCTACCTAAAGCGTTTTACACTAATAATAAGTTTAGCAAATCTATATAGTCTGACCTACTTCTATCTATTAAGGATAAGGCTACAGATAAGGTGTTACAGCCTAATATTATACACTTACTATTGCTAGAGAGGCAGTTTACCCTAGTATAGTCTTAGAATATATCGCGGTCGGTAAGCGCGCACATAACTATAATAGCGGCGGAAGAGGGCAATATTATAGAGTATAATTTTAGGGAAGAGTTAAATACTAAAAATAAGGAAAAGATAGTAAATATTATAGCAAAGCTAGTAGAGTAGCTAGTGCGATTTCACGGCTGCAAGGCCTATAACTATAAAGAGGCGGAGTAGGATTACGAAATAGACCTAGCTAAGTACGCCTTACTAAAGAACTTTATATTGCGCTATAATTTGCTACCGAACACACTAGGCTGCCTAAATATACTTACGCAGGGCGAGGTTTCGGCAGTAAATATAAAGTAGTAGAAGTACGCCTTTATAGAAACCTTAGTAGAAGCGCCGGAGTAGCTAGTAAAGGTCTGTATCTATTGCTCTTACTAGGAGTAGTCTTTTCTAGATACTATAGTTACGTATAATATAGACAGTATTATAGGTTTTACGCGTAGCTTAGCCGTCGCTAGGTAGGGAATTTGTTTTAACTTTACCCTATAGGTTGTCTTAAACCTAGCAGCTAATATCTACCTTATTTTCCTAGTCAGCAGGGAGTAGAGTTAAATATAGTAGGTTTTTCTCTATATAATTCTCTACTATTTTCTCGGCCGCCTAGTAGGCTAAGAAAATATTTTAATCTTTCTCTTTTTCCCCTATTTATACAAGTAACGCCGGCCGAACAGCTACCTAAGCTAGGTAGTTCTTTAATAATAAACGGATTAGGTTCTACTCCTAGTAATATATAGCTAAGCTTTAGGATCTATACTACAGCACTATTCTAGTAGCTATAAGTATAGTAAGCTTAGTAGTAAGGCCGCCTACACTAAGTCTTACGCCTGCATTAATAAGACGGGAGCGCAATATTAGCGGATCTATTATTTTCTTAGGCCGGAGATACTTAAGAAAGTATAGAAGGTTATTACACACACTATTAAAGAGAAGGGCCTTTAGAACTTTAAAGATATATAAATTTTCTTTACCGAAAAAAACCTAAAAGTTTTTACTAAGTAACCGGTACTACAGGCTATCTAGGATAATTTTTTCGCCTAGTAGAAATAAGCCGTCAATATTACCTACCTTTGCCCTAACTAGCTTTAGTTAGATATAGGGAAGAAAGTGTACGCTTTACTATTTTTTCTTTAGTACTAGGACGCCGAGGACTAGTAGGCCGAAATATACTTATAGCGGCCCTACTACCTAGATATATACTAGTAGTAGTCTATATACGGGTTTCTGGCGAAGCCGTTACTATAGTGTATTTTCTATACAGTATTACTGCGGGACGCGGTTAGTATAACTATACTTAGCGCGGCCTAATTGTAAAGCCGGCAGTAAGGCCTTTTATATAGCTAATTCTACACTAGTAAGAAGAAGATTTTTAACGCTACTAAGACGTTCCCTTTCTATAACGGTACACTAAAGAGCCTTACGCTAGACCCTAAAATTTAAGCGGGGTAGTAGTACGCCGGTAGTTCGGAGAACTATTATATAGATACGCTAAATAAGTTATACTTAGCTAGTAAGGCGTGCTGCGCCGTAGGCATTATAGGTACTTACTATAAGTTCTTTAGCACGCGTAAGGAGCACCGTATAACCTAGACGCTTACCCGCCGCGTTAGGGACTACCTAGAAGCCGTAGGCGACTAGAACCGCGAGGTAATTAATACTACGCCGGAGCCGTTCTAGCGCCTTTTTACAGCAACGTTCTTAGGCTTTATACGCGCCAATATTAATAAGTTTACTACCAGTTTTAAATACGTCTATAGCCTAGGAACGTATAACTATATTTTATAGAAGTATAGCTAGGCTATAATCGCGTTTCTCTACCTACTAAAGTTTGGGTACGGCAGCTAGTAGCTTAGTTAGGAGATTACGCTCTAGTGCGATAAAATAACGTCCTGTAAAACTAGCTAATAGCTCTATAGCCTTGGCTTTTTCTAGATAGTTAAGCGTTACGGCTATAGCTAGTTCCTGCCGAAAATTAATTAGAAGCGCTTTGTTTTTCTAGAGAACCTCCCCGGCTAGAGTCTCTTTAGTAATATCTATATAGTAGACGCCTTTAAAGCCCGCTAGTAAGTAATTTAAAAGATAAAGAATAACTTTATAAAGGTAGAGAGGCTAGCAGGATAGCTATAGCAGTACTATACCTTTATAAACGTCTATAAGCTACTTCTCTACTATATAACGTGAATCTATCTACGTTATTTCTATAAAAATATATTCGCGTTAATTAAGGTATCTATTCGGCCGGAGTATCGCGCTAGGGTAATTAAGGGCCGCTTTACTCTATACTAGGCAAACCTAAACAAAATCCTAGTAGCAGAAGGGGAATAGAACCTACTATAGTATTAGCTAGCTAGCGGGAACAAGATAGCGTATAAAAGCCTAGACAATTTTATTAACTTTCTCTAGGACTTTAATAATAACCTAGCGAGGAAGCACTAGAACCGAAATGAGTATAGAGTACTCTATAAGTAATACGTTAAGGTTATTAGCGGCTACTGCGGGCATAAAAGAGCGGCTAGGTTTACGCGTAAAATAAAGAAACTATTTCCTCTAATTAACTAGATTGTTTCTTACCCTAACTAAACCGTGTTCTAGTAGTACACTAAGCAGTATAAGCGGATATAGCTATTAATATACGCAAAGAATATAGACAGTTAGGCGGAGCGTAGGGCGACTATACCGTAGGTAGACATCAACAACTTATAGAATAGAGTTATGTAGAAAATTAGACAGATAGAACAGGCGGTAATATAGGTAATTTTTAAGGAGCCGGAGGGGGTCAACGACCTATCTATAGACAATATAAATGCTAAAGTACTAGAATTATAGAGCCGCCACCGGTAAGCGCTGGCGTAGAAAATATAGGCGCCCCGCCGGTAAGTGCGGTAGTAATAAGCGTTAGAGTAGAATATTATTATAATTTTAGGTATAGAGCGAAGCATATAAATATAGATAGTAAGGGTAAAGGGGTGTAAACTAATTATATTAGGGTTATCTAGCGAAGGCTTTACCGGAATAACCTAAGTATATAAAGAGGTTAACGCGTAGTTACTACAGCTAATATATATGCTTGAATAAAAATATACTCTTTAACGCCCCGCCCACCAATACGTGTATACTAATAACGTGCTTAGTAATACACTTATTGCGGCCTTGTTTATCTTTATTGCGGCCTTATTTATATTTGTTACGGTTTTGTTCATGCTTATTGCGGCCTTATTTATATTTCCTACTTGTTACGGCCTTGCTTATACTTGTCTTACGTAATGAACATTATATTAAAATAGGTCTAAATAGTGGTTTAGAAGTTAATATTTTCGCCTAGCGTCTTTAGGTTGTTATAACGTCTAAAAATAGAATTAGTAGCTACTAGTACTAATATTTATGTATTGGTAATAGTTATAATCCCTGCTTAGGCAATAGAGATAGTTTGTTATTCTATAGCCTTGTAGATAGCGACATAGTTCTTATTACGTATTTTATTAAATTTACTAATATACACGGCACCGCCGTCTATAAGTACTATAGCTTTACCTTTTAGGTGGAATTCCCGTGTAGCTTTATCCTACTGGACTAAAGCTGTAAGACCGGCTACCGAGAAGCCTTTTACCGGAAGTGTAAATAGTAATAGGGGTAACTTTCTCAATAAACTTAAGTAGTTGCGATTTTACAGTTCTAGGGTCTTTAAGAAAGGAGGACGTTAATATTACTAAGAAGTTTTGTGCTAAAAGTATAGATAGCGATAGGGGTAACTTTTTTAACAAACTTAAGTAGTTGCGATTTTGCAGTTTCGGGGCCTCTAAGGAGAAGAACGTTAATATTACTATAAAGTTTCGTGCTAAAAGTGTAGATAGTAATAGGGGTAACTTTCTTAACGAACTTAAGCAGTTGCGATTTTGTAGTTTTGGGACCTTTAAGAAAAAGGACGTTAATATTACTATAGAGTTTTATGCCAGAAGTATAAATAGCAATAGGGGTAACTTTCTTAATAAACTTAAGCAGTTGCGATTTTGTAGTTCCGGGGCCTCTAAGAAAAAGAACATTAATATTACTACAGAGTTTCGTGCTGGAAGTGTAGATAGTAATAGGGGCAACTTTCTTAATAAACTTAAGTAGTTATAATTTTACAGTTCCGGGGCCTTTAAAAAAGAGAATATTAATATTACTACGGAGTTTTCTGCTAAAAGTGTAGATAGTAATAGAGGTAACTTTTTTAATAAACTTAAGTAGTTGCGATTTTGTAGTTTCGGGGCCTTTAAGAAGAAGGACATTAATATTACTATAGAGTTTTGTACCGGAAGTGTAAATAGCGATAGGGGTAACTTTCTTAACAAACTTAAGTAGTTGCGATTTTGCAGTTCCGGGGCCTTTAAGAAAAAGAACGTTAATATTACTACAGAGTTTTCTGCCGGAAGTATAAATGGCGATAAAGGTAACTTTTTTAATAAACTTAAGTAGTTGCGATTTTGCAGTTCCGGGGCCT